>JASWHU010000167.1:0-251545 GCA_030819815.1 Strix occidentalis | reverse complement strand
AGGCAGAGAATTCCTGCTAGCACCTTCTCTGTGCCTGGGAAGCACAAGTGTTCACATTGCTTCGCAGAATCGCGTTTGTGCAGAAAACACTAACACTTGTTCAGAAGGAAAGAAAGCACAGAGCCCCAGATTTGATGTTGCCCTGGAGAGCTTGCAGAGCACTGGGGAAAAGCAGGCAGAGAATTCCCTGCTAGCACCTTCTCTGTGCCTGGGAAGCACAAGTGTTCACATTGCTTCGCAGAATCGCGTTTGTGCAGAAAACACTAACACTTGTTCAGAAGGAAAGAAAGCACAGAGCCCCAGATTTGATGTTGCCCTGGAGAGCTTGCAGAGCACTGGGGAAAAGCAGGCAGAGAATTCCCTGCTAGCACCTTCTCTGTGCCTGGGAAGCACAAGTGTTCACATTGCTTCGCAGAATCGCGTTTGTGCAGAAAACACTAACACTTGTTCAGAAGGAAAGAAAGCACAGAGCCCCAGATTTGATGTTGCCCTGGAGAGCTTGCAGAGCACTGGGGAAAAGCAGGCAGAGAATTCCCTGCTAGCACCTTCTCTGTGCCTGGGAAGCACAAGTGTTCACATTGCTTCGCAGAATCGCGTTTGTGCAGAAAACACTAACACTTGTTCAGAAGGAAAGAAAGCACAGAGCCCCAGATTTGATGTTGACCTGGAGAGCTTGCAGAGCACTGGGGAAAGGCAGGCAGAGAATTCCCTGCTAGCAGCTTCTCTGTGCCTGGGAAGCACAAGTGTTCACATTGCTTCGCAGAATCGCGTTTGTGCAGAAAACACTAACACTTGTTCAGAAGGAAAGAAAGCACAGAGCCCCAGATTTGATGTTGCCCTGGAGAGCTTGCAGAGCACTGGGGAAAAGCAGGCAGAGAATTCCCTGCTAGCAGCTTCTCTGTGCCTGGGAAGCACAAGTGTTCACATTGCTTCGCAGAATCGCGTTTGTGCAGAAAACACTAACACTTGTTCAGAAGGAAAGAAAGCACAGAGCCCCAGATTTGATGTTGCCCTGGAGAGCTTGCAGAGCACTGGGGAAAGGCAGGCAGAGAATTCCCTGCTAGCACCTTCTCTGTGCCTGGGAAGCACAAGTGTTCACATTGCTTCGCAGAATCGCGTTTGTGCAGAAAACACTAACACTTGTTCAGAAGGAAAGAAAGCAGAGAGCCCCAGATTTTATGTTGCCCTGGAGAGCTTGCAGAGCACTGGGGAAAAGCAGGCAGAGAATTCCCTGCTAGCACCTTCTCTGTGCCTGGGAAGCACAAGTGTTCACATTGCTTCGCAGAATCGCGTTTGTGCAGAAAACACTAACACTTGTTCAGAAGGAAAGAAAGCACAGAGCCCCACATTTTATGTTGCCCTGGAGAGCTTGCAGAGCACTGGGGAAAAGCAGGCAGAGAATTCCCTGCTAGCACCTTCTCTGTGCCTGGGAAGCACAAGTGTTCACATTGCTTCGCAGAATCGCGTTTGTGCAGAAAACACTAACACTTGTTCAGAAGGAAAGAAAGCACAGAGCCCCAGATTTGATGTTGCCCTGGAGAGCTTGCAGAGCACTGGGGAAAAGCAGGCAGAGAATTCCCTGCTAGCACCTTCTCTGTGCCTGGGAAGCACAAGTGTTCACATTGCTTCGCAGAATCGCGTTTCTGCAGAAAACACTAACACTTGTTCAGAAGGAAAGAAAGCAGAGAGCCCCAGATTTTATGTTGCCCTGGAGAGCTTGCAGAGCACTGGGGAAAAGCAGGCAGAGAATTCCCTGCTAGCACCTTCTCTGTGCCTGGGAAGCACAAGTGTTCACATTGCTTCGCAGAATCGCGTTTGTGCAGAAAACACTAACACTTGTTCAGAAGGAAAGAAAGCACAGAGCCCCAGATTTGATGTTGCCCTGGAGAGCTTGCAGAGCACTGGGGAAAAGCAGGCAGAGAATTCCCTGCTAGCACCTTCTCTGTGCCTGGGAAGCACAAGTGTTCACATTGCTTCGCAGAATCGCGTTTGTGCAGAAAACACTAACACTTGTTCAGAAGGAAAGAAAGCACAGAGCCCCAGATTTGATGTTGACCTGGAGAGCTTGCAGAGCACTGGGGAAAGGCAGGCAGAGAATTCCCTGCTAGCAGCTTCTCTGTGCCTGGGAAGCACAAGTGTTCACATTGCTTCGCAGAATCGCGTTTGTGCAGAAAACACTAACACTTGTTCAGAAGGAAAGAAAGCACAGAGCCCCAGATTTGATGTTGCCCTGGAGAGCTTGCAGAGCACTGGGGAAAAGCAGGCAGAGAATTCCCTGCTAGCAGCTTCTCTGTGCCTGGGAAGCACAAGTGTTCACATTGCTTCGCAGAATCGCGTTTGTGCAGAAAACACTAACACTTGTTCAGAAGGAAAGAAAGCAGAGAGCCCCAGATTTTATGTTGCCCTGGAGAGCTTGCAGAGCACTGGGGAAAAGCAGGCAGAGTATTCCCTGCTAGCACCTTCTCTGTGCCTGGGAAGCACAAGTGTTCACATTGCTTCGCAGAATCGCGTTTTTGCAGAAAACACTAACACTTGTTCAGAAGGAAAGAAAGCACAGAGCCCCACATTTTATGTTGCCCTGGAGAGCTTGCAGAGCACTGGGGAAAAGCAGGCAGAGAATTCCCTGCTAGCACCTTCTCTGTGCCTGGGAAGCACAAGTGTTCACATTGCTTCGCAGAATCGCGTTTCTGCAGAAAACACTAACACTTGTTCAGAAGGAAAGAAAGCACAGAGCCCCAGATTTGATGTTGCCCTGGAGAGCTTGCAGAGCACTGGGGAAAAGCAGGCAGAGAATTCCCTGCTAGCACCTTCTCTGTGCCTGGGAAGCACAAGTGTTCACATTGCTTCGCAGAATCGCGTTTGTGCAGAAAACACTAACACTTGTTCAGAAGGAAAGAAAGCACAGAGCCCCAGATTTGATGTTGCCCTGGAGAGCTTGCAGAGCACTGGGGAAAAGCAGGCAGAGAATTCCCTGCTAGCACCTTCTCTGTGCCTGGGAAGCACAAGTGTTCACATTGCTTCGCAGAATCGCGTTTGTGCAGAAAACACTAACACTTGTTCAGAAGGAAAGAAAGCACAGAGCCCCAGATTTGATGTTGCCCTGGAGAGCTTGCAGAGCACTGGGGAAAAGCAGGCAGAGAATTCCCTGCTAGCACCTTCTCTGTGCCTGGGAAGCACAAGTGTTCACATTGCTTCGCAGAATCGCGTTTGTGCAGAAAACACTAACACTTGTTCAGAAGGAAAGAAAGCACAGAGCCCCAGATTTGATGTTGCCCTGGAGAGCTTGCAGAGCACTGGGGAAAAGCAGGCAGAGAATTCCCTGCTAGCACCTTCTCTGTGCCTGGGAAGCACAAGTGTTCACATTGCTTCGCAGAATCGCGTTTGTGCAGAAAACACTAACACTTGTTCAGAAGGAAAGAAAGCACAGAGCCCCAGATTTGATGTTGACCTGGAGAGCTTGCAGAGCACTGGGGAAAGGCAGGCAGAGAATTCCCTGCTAGCAGCTTCTCTGTGCCTGGGAAGCACAAGTGTTCACATTGCTTCGCAGAATCGCGTTTGTGCAGAAAACACTAACACTTGTTCAGAAGGAAAGAAAGCACAGAGCCCCAGATTTGATGTTGCCCTGGAGAGCTTGCAGAGCACTGGGGAAAAGCAGGCAGAGAATTCCCTGCTAGCAGCTTCTCTGTGCCTGGGAAGCACAAGTGTTCACATTGCTTCGCAGAATCGCGTTTGTGCAGAAAACACTAACACTTGTTCAGAAGGAAAGAAAGCACAGAGCCCCAGATTTGATGTTGCCCTGGAGAGCTTGCAGAGCACTGGGGAAAGGCAGGCAGAGAATTCCCTGCTAGCACCTTCTCTGTGCCTGGGAAGCACAAGTGTTCACATTGCTTCGCAGAATCGCGTTTGTGCAGAAAACACTAACACTTGTTCAGAAGGAAAGAAAGCAGAGAGCCCCAGATTTTATGTTGCCCTGGAGAGCTTGCAGAGCACTGGGGAAAAGCAGGCAGAGAATTCCCTGCTAGCACCTTCTCTGTGCCTGGGAAGCACAAGTGTTCACATTGCTTCGCAGAATCGCGTTTGTGCAGAAAACACTAACACTTGTTCAGAAGGAAAGAAAGCACAGAGCCCCACATTTTATGTTGCCCTGGAGAGCTTGCAGAGCACTGGGGAAAAGCAGGCAGAGAATTCCCTGCTAGCACCTTCTCTGTGCCTGGGAAGCACAAGTGTTCACATTGCTTCGCAGAATCGCGTTTGTGCAGAAAACACTAACACTTGTTCAGAAGGAAAGAAAGCACAGAGCCCCACATTTTATGTTGCCCTGGAGAGCTTGCAGAGCACTGGGGAAAAGCAGGCAGAGAATTCCCTGCTAGCACCTTCTCTGTGCCTGGGAAGCACAAGTGTTCACATTGCTTCGCAGAATCGCGTTTGTGCAGAAACCACTAACACTTGTTCAGAAGGAAAGAAAGCAGAGAGCCCCAGATTTTATGTTGCCCTGGAGAGCTTGCAGAGCACTGGGGAAAAGCAGGCAGAGAATTCCCTGCTAGCAGCTTCTCTGTGCCTGGGAAGCACAAGTGTTCACATTGCTTCGCAGAATCGCGTTTGTGCAGAAAACACTAACACTTGTTCAGAAGGAAAGAAAGCACAGAGCCCCAGATTTGATGTTGCCCTGGAGAGCTTGCAGAGCACTGGGGAAAAGCAGGCAGAGAATTCCCTGCTAGCACCTTCTCTGTGCCTGGGAAGCACAAGTGTTCACATTGCTTCGCAGAATCGCGTTTGTGCAGAAAACACTAACACTTGTTCAGAAGGAAAGAAAGCACAGAGCCCCAGATTTGATGTTGCCCTGGAGAGCTTGCAGAGCACTGGGGAAAAGCAGGCAGAGAATTCCCTGCTAGCACCTTCTCTGTGCCTGGGAAGCACAAGTGTTCACATTGCTTCGCAGAATCGCGTTTGTGCAGAAAACACTAACACTTGTTCAGAAGGAAAGAAAGCAGAGAGCCCCAGATTTGATGTTGCCCTGGAGAGCTTGCAGAGCACTGGGGAAAAGCAGGCAGAGAATTCCCTGCTAGCACCTTCTCTGTGCCTGGGAAGCACAAGTGTTCACATTGCTTCGCAGAATCGCGTTTCTGCAGAAAACACTAACACTTGTTCAGAAGGAAAGAAAGCACAGAGCCCCACATTTTATGTTGCCCTGGAGAGCTTGCAGAGCACTGGGGAAAAGCAGGCAGAGAATTCCCTGCTAGCACCTTCTCTGTGCCTGGGAAGCACAAGTGTTCACATTGCTTCGCAGAATCGCGTTTGTGCAGAAAACACTAACACTTGTTCAGAAGGAAAGAAAGCACAGAGCCCCAGATTTGATGTTGCCCTGGAGAGCTTGCAGAGCACTGGGGAAAAGCAGGCAGAGAATTCCCTGCTAGCACCTTCTCTGTGCCTGGGAAGCACAAGTGTTCACATTGCTTCGCAGAATCGCGTTTGTGCAGAAAACACTAACACTTGTTCAGAAGGAAAGAAAGCACAGAGCCCCAGATTTGATGTTGACCTGGAGAGCTTGCAGAGCACTGGGGAAAGGCAGGCAGAGAATTCCCTGCTAGCAGCTTCTCTGTGCCTGGGAAGCACAAGTGTTCACATTGCTTCGCAGAATCGCGTTTGTGCAGAAAACACTAACACTTGTTCAGAAGGAAAGAAAGCACAGAGCCCCAGATTTGATGTTGCCCTGGAGAGCTTGCAGAGCACTGGGGAAAAGCAGGCAGAGAATTCCCTGCTAGCAGCTTCTCTGTGCCTGGGAAGCACAAGTGTTCACATTGCTTCGCAGAATCGCGTTTGTGCAGAAAACACTAACACTTGTTCAGAAGGAAAGAAAGCAGAGAGCCCCAGATTTTATGTTGCCCTGGAGAGCTTGCAGAGCACTGGGGAAAAGCAGGCAGAGTATTCCCTGCTAGCACCTTCTCTGTGCCTGGGAAGCACAAGTGTTCACATTGCTTCGCAGAATCGCGTTTGTGCAGAAAACACTAACACTTGTTCAGAAGGAAAGAAAGCACAGAGCCCCACATTTTATGTTGCCCTGGAGAGCTTGCAGAGCACTGGGGAAAAGCAGGCAGAGAATTCCCTGCTAGCACCTTCTCTGTGCCTGGGAAGCACAAGTGTTCACATTGCTTCGCAGAATCGCGTTTGTGCAGAAAACACTAACACTTGTTCAGAAGGAAAGAAAGCACAGAGCCCCAGATTTGATGTTGCCCTGGAGAGCTTGCAGAGCACTGGGGAAAAGCAGGCAGAGAATTCCCTGCTAGCACCTTCTCTGTGCCTGGGAAGCACAAGTGTTCACATTGCTTCGCAGAATCGCGTTTGTGCAGAAACCACTAACACTTGTTCAGAAGGAAAGAAAGCACAGAGCCCCAGATTTTATGTTGCCCTGGAGAGCTTGCAGAGCACTGGGGAAAAGCAGGCAGAGAATTCCCTGCTAGCACCTTCTCTGTGCCTGGGAAGCACAAGTGTTCACATTGCTTCGCAGAATCGCGTTTCTGCAGAAAACACTAACACTTGTTCAGAAGGAAAGAAAGCAGAGAGCCCCAGATTTGATGTTGACCTGGAGAGCTTGCAGAGCACTGGGGAAAGGCAGGCAGAGAATTCCCTGCTAGCACCTTCTCTGTGCCTGGGAAGCACAAGTGTTCACATTGCTTCGCAGAATCGCGTTTGTGCAGAAAACACTAACACTTGTTCAGAAGGAAAGAAAGCACAGAGCCCCACATTTTATGTTGCCCTGGAGAGCTTGCAGAGCACTGGGGAAAAGCAGGCAGAGAATTCCCTGCTAGCAGCTTCTCTGTGCCTGGGAAGCACAAGTGTTCACATTGCTTCGCAGAATCGCGTTTGTGCAGAAAACACTAACACTTGTTCAGAAGGAAAGAAAGCAGAGAGCCCCAGATTTTATGTTGCCCTGGAGAGCTTGCAGAGCACTGGGGAAAAGCAGGCAGAGAATTCCCTGCTAGCACCTTCTCTGTGCCTGGGAAGCACAAGTGTTCACATTGCTTCGCAGAATCGCGTTTGTGCAGAAACCACTAACACTTGTTCAGAAGGAAAGAAAGCACAGAGCCCCAGATTTGATGTTGCCCTGGAGAGCTTGCAGAGCACTGGGGAAAAGCAGGCAGAGAATTCCCTGCTAGCACCTTCTCTGTGCCTGGGAAGCACAAGTGTTCACATTGCTTCGCAGAATCGCGTTTCTGCAGAAAACACTAACACTTGTTCAGAAGGAAAGAAAGCAGAGAGCCCCAGATTTGATGTTGCCCTGGAGAGCTTGCAGAGCACTGGGGAAAGGCAGGCAGAGAATTCCCTGCTAGCAGCTTCTCTGTGCCTGGGAAGCACAAGTGTTCACATTGCTTCGCAGAATCGCGTTTGTGCAGAAAACACTAACACTTGTTCAGAAGGAAAGAAAGCAGAGAGTCCCAGATTTGATGTTGCCCTGGAGAGCTTGCAGAGCACTGGGGAAAAGCAGGCAGAGAATTCCCTGCTAGCACCTTCTCTGTGCCTGGGAAGCACAAGTGTTCACATTGCTTCGCAGAATCGCGTTTGTGCAGAAAACACTAACACTTGTTCAGAAGGAAAGAAAGCACAGAGCCCCAGATTTGATGTTGCCCTGGAGAGCTTGCAGAGCACTGGGGAAAAGCAGGCAGAGAATTCCCTGCTAGCACCTTCTCTGTGCCTGGGAAGCACAAGTGTTCACATTGCTTCGCAGAATCGCGTTTCTGCAGAAAACACTAACACTTGTTCAGAAGGAAAGAAAGCAGAGAGCCCCAGATTTTATGTTGCCCTGGAGAGCTTGCAGAGCACTGGGGAAAAGCAGGCAGAGAATTCCCTGCTAGCACCTTCTCTGTGCCTGGGAAGCACAAGTGTTCACATTGCTTCGCAGAATCGCGTTTGTGCAGAAAACACTAACACTTGTTCAGAAGGAAAGAAAGCACAGAGCCCCAGATTTGATGTTGCCCTGGAGAGCTTGCAGAGCACTGGGGAAAAGCAGGCAGAGAATTCCCTGCTAGCACCTTCTCTGTGCCTGGGAAGCACAAGTGTTCACATTGCTTCGCAGAATCGCGTTTCTGCAGAAAACACTAACACTTGTTCAGAAGGAAAGAAAGCAGAGAGCCCCAGATTTTATGTTGCCCTGGAGAGCTTGCAGAGCACTGGGGAAAAGCAGGCAGAGAATTCCCTGCTAGCACCTTCTCTGTGCCTGGGAAGCACAAGTGTTCACATTGCTTCGCAGAATCGCGTTTGTGCAGAAAACACTAACACTTGTTCAGAAGGAAAGAAAGCACAGAGCCCCAGATTTGATGTTGACCTGGAGAGCTTGCAGAGCACTGGGGAAAGGCAGGCAGAGAATTCCCTGCTAGCAGCTTCTCTGTGCCTGGGAAGCACAAGTGTTCACATTGCTTCGAAGAATCGCGTTTCTGCAGAAAACACTAACACTTGTTCAGAAGGAAAGAAAGCACAGAGCCCCAGATTTGATGTTGCCCTGGAGAGCTTGCAGAGCACTGGGGAAAAGCAGGCAGAGAATTCCCTGCTAGCACCTTCTCTGTGCCTGGGAAGCACAAGTGTTCACATTGCTTCGCAGAATCGCGTTTGTGCAGAAAACACTAACACTTGTTCAGAAGGAAAGAAAGCAGAGAGCCCCAGATTTTATGTTGCCCTGGAGAGCTTGCAGAGCACTGGGGAAAAGCAGGCAGAGTATTCCCTGCTAGCACCTTCTCTGTGCCTGGGAAGCACAAGTGTTCACATTGCTTCGCAGAATCGCGTTTGTGCAGAAAACACTAACACTTGTTCAGAAGGAAAGAAAGCACAGAGCCCCAGATTTGATGTTGCCCTGGAGAGCTTGCAGAGCACTGGGGAAAAGCAGGCAGAGAATTCCCTGCTAGCACCTTCTCTGTGCCTGGGAAGCACAAGTGTTCACATTGCTTCGCAGAATCGCGTTTCTGCAGAAAACACTAACACTTGTTCAGAAGGAAAGAAAGCAGAGAGCCCCAGATTTTATGTTGCCCTGGAGAGCTTGCAGAGCACTGGGGAAAAGCAGGCAGAGAATTCCCTGCTAGCACCTTCTCTGTGCCTGGGAAGCACAAGTGTTCACATTGCTTCGCAGAATCGCGTTTGTGCAGAAAACACTAACACTTGTTCAGAAGGAAAGAAAGCACAGAGCCCCAGATTTGATGTTGCCCTGGAGAGCTTGCAGAGCACTGGGGAAAAGCAGGCAGAGAATTCCCTGCTAGCACCTTCTCTGTGCCTGGGAAGCACAAGTGTTCACATTGCTTCGCAGAATCGCGTTTGTGCAGAAAACACTAACACTTGTTCAGAAGGAAAGAAAGCAGAGAGCCCCAGATTTTATGTTGCCCTGGAGAGCTTGCAGAGCACTGGGGAAAAGCAGGCAGAGAATTCCCTGCTAGCACCTTCTCTGTGCCTGGGAAGCACAAGTGTTCACATTGCTTCGCAGAATCGCGTTTGTGCAGAAAACACTAACACTTGTTCAGAAGGAAAGAAAGCACAGAGCCCCAGATTTGATGTTGACCTGGAGAGCTTGCAGAGCACTGGGGAAAGGCAGGCAGAGAATTCCCTGCTAGCACCTTCTCTGTGCCTGGGAAGCACAAGTGTTCACATTGCTTCGCAGAATCGCGTTTCTGCAGAAAACACTAACACTTGTTCAGAAGGAAAGAAAGCACAGAGCCCCACATTTGATGTTGCCCTGGAGAGCTTGCAGAGCACTGGGGAAAAGCAGGCAGAGAATTCCCTGCTAGCACCTTCTCTGTGCCTGGGAAGCACAAGTGTTCACATTGCTTCGCAGAATCGCGTTTGTGCAGAAAACACTAACACTTGTTCAGAAGGAAAGAAAGCACAGAGCCCCAGATTTGATGTTGACCTGGAGAGCTTGCAGAGCACTGGGGAAAGGCAGGCAGAGAATTCCCTGCTAGCAGCTTCTCTGTGCCTGGGAAGCACAAGTGTTCACATTGCTTCGCAGAATCGCGTTTGTGCAGAAAACACTAACACTTGTTCAGAAGGAAAGAAAGCACAGAGCCCCAGATTTGATGTTGCCCTGGAGAGCTTGCAGAGCACTGGGGAAAAGCAGGCAGAGAATTCCCTGCTAGCACCTTCTCTGTGCCTGGGAAGCACAAGTGTTCACATTGCTTCGCAGAATCGCGTTTGTGCAGAAAACACTAACACTTGTTCAGAAGGAAAGAAAGCACAGAGCCCCACATTTGATGTTGCCCTGGAGAGCTTGCAGAGCACTGGGGAAAAGCAGGCAGAGAATTCCCTGCTAGCACCTTCTCTGTGCCTGGGAAGCACAAGTGTTCACATTGCTTCGCAGAATCGCGTTTCTGCAGAAAACACTAACACTTGTTCAGAAGGAAAGAAAGCAGAGAGCCCCAGATTTTATGTTGCCCTGGAGAGCTTGCAGAGCACTGGGGAAAAGCAGGCAGAGAATTCCCTGCTAGCACCTTCTCTGTGCCTGGGAAGCACAAGTGTTCACATTGCTTCGCAGAATCGCGTTTGTGCAGAAAACACTAACACTTGTTCAGAAGGAAAGAAAGCACAGAGCCCCAGATTTGATGTTGCCCTGGAGAGCTTGCAGAGCACTGGGGAAAAGCAGGCAGAGAATTCCCTGCTAGCAGCTTCTCTGTGCCTGGGAAGCACAAGTGTTCACATTGCTTCGCAGAATCGCGTTTGTGCAGAAAACACTAACACTTGTTCAGAAGGAAAGAAAGCACAGAGCCCCAGATTTGATGTTGCCCTGGAGAGCTTGCAGAGCACTGGGGAAAAGCAGGCAGAGAATTCCCTGCTAGCACCTTCTCTGTGCCTGGGAAGCACAAGTGTTCACATTGCTTCGCAGAATCGCGTTTGTGCAGAAAACACTAACACTTGTTCAGAAGGAAAGAAAGCAGAGAGCCCCAGATTTTATGTTGCCCTGGAGAGCTTGCAGAGCACTGGGGAAAAGCAGGCAGAGAATTCCCTGCTAGCACCTTCTCTGTGCCTGGGAAGCACAAGTGTTCACATTGCTTCGCAGAATCGCGTTTGTGCAGAAAACACTAACACTTGTTCAGAAGGAAAGAAAGCACAGAGCCCCAGATTTGATGTTGCCCTGGAGAGCTTGCAGAGCACTGGGGAAAAGCAGGCAGAGAATTCCCTGCTAGCACCTTCTCTGTGCCTGGGAAGCACAAGTGTTCACATTGCTTCGCAGAATCGCGTTTCTGCAGAAAACACTAACACTTGTTCAGAAGGAAAGAAAGCAGAGAGCCCCAGATTTTATGTTGCCCTGGAGAGCTTGCAGAGCACTGGGGAAAAGCAGGCAGAGAATTCCCTGCTAGCACCTTCTCTGTGCCTGGGAAGCACAAGTGTTCACATTGCTTCGCAGAATCGCGTTTGTGCAGAAAACACTAACACTTGTTCAGAAGGAAAGAAAGCACAGAGCCCCAGATTTGATGTTGCCCTGGAGAGCTTGCAGAGCACTGGGGAAAAGCAGGCAGAGAATTCCCTGCTAGCACCTTCTCTGTGCCTGGGAAGCACAAGTGTTCACATTGCTTCGCAGAATCGCGTTTCTGCAGAAAACACTAACACTTGTTCAGAAGGAAAGAAAGCACAGAGCCCCAGATTTGATGTTGCCCTGGAGAGCTTGCAGAGCACTGGGGAAAAGC
Organism: Strix occidentalis; assembly: GCA_030819815.1. Classification (NCBI taxonomy): domain Eukaryota; kingdom Metazoa; phylum Chordata; class Aves; order Strigiformes; family Strigidae; genus Strix; species Strix occidentalis. Next base: position 239,888 of record JASWHU010000167.1, on the reverse strand, counting down.
AGGCAGAGAATTCCCTGCTAGCACCTTCTCTGTGCCTGGGAAGCACAAGTGTTCACATTGCTTCGCAGAATCGCGTTTGTGCAGAAAACACTAACACTTGTTCAGAAGGAAAGAAAGCAGAGAGCCCCAGATTTTATGTTGCCCTGGAGAGCTTGCAGAGCACTGGGGAAAAGCAGGCAGAGAATTCCCTGCTAGCACCTTCTCTGTGCCTGGGAAGCACAAGTGTTCACATTGCTTCGCAGAATCGCGTTTGTGCAGAAAACACTAACACTTGTTCAGAAGGAAAGAAAGCACAGAGCCCCAGATTTGATGTTGCCCTGGAGAGCTTGCAGAGCACTGGGGAAAAGCAGGCAGAGAATTCCCTGCTAGCACCTTCTCTGTGCCTGGGAAGCACAAGTGTTCACATTGCTTCGCAGAATCGCGTTTCTGCAGAAAACACTAACACTTGTTCAGAAGGAAAGAAAGCAGAGAGCCCCAGATTTTATGTTGCCCTGGAGAGCTTGCAGAGCACTGGGGAAAAGCAGGCAGAGAATTCCCTGCTAGCACCTTCTCTGTGCCTGGGAAGCACAAGTGTTCACATTGCTTCGCAGAATCGCGTTTGTGCAGAAAACACTAACACTTGTTCAGAAGGAAAGAAAGCACAGAGCCCCAGATTTGATGTTGCCCTGGAGAGCTTGCAGAGCACTGGGGAAAAGCAGGCAGAGAATTCCCTGCTAGCACCTTCTCTGTGCCTGGGAAGCACAAGTGTTCACATTGCTTCGCAGAATCGCGTTTCTGCAGAAAACACTAACACTTGTTCAGAAGGAAAGAAAGCACAGAGCCCCAGATTTGATGTTGCCCTGGAGAGCTTGCAGAGCACTGGGGAAAAGCAGGCAGAGAATTCCCTGCTAGCACCTTCTCTGTGCCTGGGAAGCACAAGTGTTCACATTGCTTCGCAGAATCGCGTTTCTGCAGAAAACACTAACACTTGTTCAGAAGGAAAGAAAGCAGAGAGCCCCAGATTTTATGTTGCCCTGGAGAGCTTGCAGAGCACTGGGGAAAAGCAGGCAGAGAATTCCCTGCTAGCAGCTTCTCTGTGCCTGGGAAGCACAAGTGTTCACATTGCTTCGCAGAATCGCGTTTGTGCAGAAAACACTAACACTTGTTCAGAAGGAAAGAAAGCACAGAGCCCCAGATTTGATGTTGCCCTGGAGAGCTTGCAGAGCACTGGGGAAAAGCAGGCAGAGAATTCCCTGCTAGCACCTTCTCTGTGCCTGGGAAGCACAAGTGTTCACATTGCTTCGCAGAATCGCGTTTCTGCAGAAAACACTAACACTTGTTCAGAAGGAAAGAAAGCAGAGAGCCCCACATTTTATGTTGCCCTGGAGAGCTTGCAGAGCACTGGGGAAAAGCAGGCAGAGAATTCCCTGCTAGCACCTTCTCTGTGCCTGGGAAGCACAAGTGTTCACATTGCTTCGCAGAATCGCGTTTCTGCAGAAAACACTAACACTTGTTCAGAAGGAAAGAAAGCAGAGAGCCCCAGATTTTATGTTGCCCTGGAGAGCTTGCAGAGCACTGGGGAAAAGCAGGCAGAGAATTCCCTGCTAGCACCTTCTCTGTGCCTGGGAAGCACAAGTGTTCACATTGCTTCGCAGAATCGCGTTTGTGCAGAAAACACTAACACTTGTTCAGAAGGAAAGAAAGCACAGAGCCCCAGATTTGATGTTGCCCTGGAGAGCTTGCAGAGCACTGGGGAAAAGCAGGCAGAGAATTCCCTGCTAGCACCTTCTCTGTGCCTGGGAAGCACAAGTGTTCACATTGCTTCGCAGAATCGCGTTTCTGCAGAAAACACTAACACTTGTTCAGAAGGAAAGAAAGCAGAGAGCCCCAGATTTGATGTTGCCCTGGAGAGCTTGCAGAGCACTGGGGAAAAGCAGGCAGAGAATTCCCTGCTAGCACCTTCTCTGTGCCTGGGAAGCACAAGTGTTCACATTGCTTCGCAGAATCGCGTTTCTGCAGAAAACACTAACACTTGTTCAGAAGGAAAGAAAGCACAGAGCCCCAGATTTGATGTTGCCCTGGAGAGCTTGCAGAGCACTGGGGAAAAGCAGGCAGAGAATTCCCTGCTAGCACCTTCTCTGTGCCTGGGAAGCACAAGTGTTCACATTGCTTCGCAGAATCGCGTTTCTGCAGAAAACACTAACACTTGTTCAGAAGGAAAGAAAGCAGAGAGCCCCAGATTTTATGTTGCCCTGGAGAGCTTGCAGAGCACTGGGGAAAAGCAGGCAGAGAATTCCCTGCTAGCACCTTCTCTGTGCCTGGGAAGCACAAGTGTTCACATTGCTTCGCAGAATCGCGTTTGTGCAGAAAACACTAACAATTGTTCAGAAGGAAAGAAAGCACAGAGCCCCAGATTTGATGTTGACCTGGAGAGCTTGCAGAGCACTGGGGAAAGGCAGGCAGAGAATTCCCTGCTAGCAGCTTCTCTGTGCCTGGGAAGCACAAGTGTTCACATTGCTTCGCAGAATCGCGTTTGTGCAGAAAACACTAACACTTGTTCAGAAGGAAAGAAAGCACAGAGCCCCAGATTTGATGTTGCCCTGGAGAGCTTGCAGAGCACTGGGGAAAAGCAGGCAGAGAATTCCCTGCTAGCACCTTCTCTGTGCCTGGGAAGCACAAGTGTTCACATTGCTTCGCAGAATCGCGTTTGTGCAGAAAACACTAACACTTGTTCAGAAGGAAAGAAAGCACAGAGCCCCAGATTTTATGTTGACCTGGAGAGCTTGCAGAGCACTGGGGAAAGGCAGGCAGAGAATTCCCTGCTAGCAGCTTCTCTGTGCCTGGGAAGCACAAGTGTTCACATTGCTTCGCAGAATCGCGTTTGTGCAGAAAACACTAACACTTGTTCAGAAGGAAAGAAAGCACAGAGCCCCAGATTTGATGTTGCCCTGGAGAGCTTGCAGAGCACTGGGGAAAAGCAGGCAGAGAATTCCCTGCTAGCACCTTCTCTGTGCCTGGGAAGCACAAGTGTTCACATTGCTTCGCAGAATCGCGTTTGTGCAGAAAACACTAACACTTGTTCAGAAGGAAAGAAAGCACAGAGCCCCAGATTTGATGTTGCCCTGGAGAGCTTGCAGAGCACTGGGGAAAAGCAGGCAGAGAATTCCCTGCTAGCACCTTCTCTGTGCCTGGGAAGCACAAGTGTTCACATTGCTTCGCAGAATCGCGTTTCTGCAGAAAACATTAACACTTGTTCAGAAGGAAAGAAAGCAGAGAGTCCCAGATTTTATGTTGCCCTGGAGAGCTTGCAGAGCACTGGGGAAAAGCAGGCAGAGAATTCCCTGCTAGCACCTTCTCTGTGCCTGGGAAGCACAAGTGTTCACATTGCTTCGCAGAATCGCGTTTGTGCAGAAAACACTAACACTTGTTCAGAAGGAAAGAAAGCACAGAGCCCCAGATTTGATGTTGCCCTGGAGAGCTTGCAGAGCACTGGGGAAAAGCAGGCAGAGAATTCCCTGCTAGCACCTTCTCTGTGCCTGGGAAGCACAAGTGTTCACATTGCTTCGCAGAATCGCGTTTCTGCAGAAAACACTAACACTTGTTCAGAAGGAAAGAAAGCAGAGAGCCCCAGATTTTATGTTGCCCTGGAGAGCTTGCAGAGCACTGGGGAAAAGCAGGCAGAGAATTCCCTGCTAGCACCTTCTCTGTGCCTGGGAAGCACAAGTGTTCACATTGCTTCGCAGAATCGCGTTTGTGCAGAAAACACTAACACTTGTTCAGAAGGAAAGAAAGCACAGAGCCCCAGATTTGATGTTGCCCTGGAGAGCTTGCAGAGCACTGGGGAAAAGCAGGCAGAGAATTCCCTGCTAGCACCTTCTCTGTGCCTGGGAAGCACAAGTGTTCACATTGCTTCGCAGAATCGCGTTTGTGCAGAAAACACTAACACTTGTTCAGAAGGAAAGAAAGCAGAGAGCCCCAGATTTTATGTTGCCCTGGAGAGCTTGCAGAGCACTGGGGAAAAGCAGGCAGAGAATTCCCTGCTAGCACCTTCTCTGTGCCTGGGAAGCACAAGTGTTCACATTGCTTCGCAGAATCGCGTTTGTGCAGAAAACACTAACACTTGTTCAGAAGGAAAGAAAGCACAGAGCCCCAGATTTGATGTTGCCCTGGAGAGCTTGCAGAGCACTGGGGAAAAGCAGGCAGAGAATTCCCTGCTAGCACCTTCTCTGTGCCTGGGAAGCACAAGTGTTCACATTGCTTCGCAGAATCGCGTTTCTGCAGAAAACACTAACACTTGTTCAGAAGGAAAGAAAGCAGAGAGCCCCAGATTTTATGTTGCCCTGGAGAGCTTGCAGAGCACTGGGGAAAAGCAGGCAGAGAATTCCCTGCTAGCACCTTCTCTGTGCCTGGGAAGCACAAGTGTTCACATTGCTTCGCAGAATCGCGTTTGTGCAGAAAACACTAACACTTGTTCAGAAGGAAAGAAAGCAGAGAGCCCCAGATTTTATGTTGCCCTGGAGAGCTTGCAGAGCACTGGGGAAAGGCAGGCAGAGAATTCCCTGCTAGCACCTTCTCTGTGCCTGGGAAGCACAAGTGTTCACATTGCTTCGCAGAATCGCGTTTGTGCAGAAAACACTAACACTTGTTCAGAAGGAAAGAAAGCACAGAGCCCCAGATTTGATGTTGCCCTGGAGAGCTTGCAGAGCACTGGGGAAAAGCAGGCAGAGAATTCCCTGCTAGCACCTTCTCTGTGCCTGGGAAGCACAAGTGTTCACATTGCTTCGCAGAATCGCGTTTCTGCAGAAAACACTAACACTTGTTCAGAAGGAAAGAAAGCAGAGAGCCCCAGATTTTATGTTGCCCTGGAGAGCTTGCAGAGCACTGGGGAAAAGCAGGCAGAGAATTCCCTGCTAGCACCTTCTCTGTGCCTGGGAAGCACAAGTGTTCACATTGCTTCGCAGAATCGCGTTTGTGCAGAAAACACTAACACTTGTTCAGAAGGAAAGAAAGCACAGAGCCCCAGATTTGATGTTGCCCTGGAGAGCTTGCAGAGCACTGGGGAAAAGCAGGCAGAGAATTCCCTGCTAGCACCTTCTCTGTGCCTGGGAAGCACAAGTGTTCACATTGCTTCGCAGAATCGCGTTTCTGCAGAAAACACTAACACTTGTTCAGAAGGAAAGAAAGCACAGAGCCCCAGATTTGATGTTGCCCTGGAGAGCTTGCAGAGCACTGGGGAAAAGCAGGCAGAGAATTCCCTGCTAGCACCTTCTCTGTGCCTGGGAAGCACAAGTGTTCACATTGCTTCGCAGAATCGCGTTTCTGCAGAAAACACTAACACTTGTTCAGAAGGAAAGAAAGCAGAGAGCCCCAGATTTTATGTTGCCCTGGAGAGCTTGCAGAGCACTGGGGAAAAGCAGGCAGAGAATTCCCTGCTAGCACCTTCTCTGTGCCTGGGAAGCACAAGTGTTCACATTGCTTCGCAGAATCGCGTTTGTGCAGAAAACACTAACACTTGTTCAGAAGGAAAGAAAGCACAGAGCCCCAGATTTGATGTTGCCCTGGAGAGCTTGCAGAGCACTGGGGAAAAGCAGGCAGAGAATTCCCTGCTAGCACCTTCTCTGTGCCTGGGAAGCACAAGTGTTCACATTGCTTCGCAGAATCGCGTTTCTGCAGAAACCACTAACACTTGTTCAGAAGGAAAGAAAGCAGAGAGCCCCAGATTTTATGTTGCCCTGGAGAGCTTGCAGAGCACTGGGGAAAAGCAGGCAGAGAATTCCCTGCTAGCACCTTCTCTGTGCCTGGGAAGCACAAGTGTTCACATTGCTTCGCAGAATCGCGTTTCTGCAGAAAACACTAACACTTGTTCAGAAGGAAAGAAAGCAGAGAGCCCCAGATTTTATGTTGCCCTGGAGAGCTTGCAGAGCACTGGGGAAAAGCAGGCAGAGAATTCCCTGCTAGCACCTTCTCTGTGCCTGGGAAGCACAAGTGTTCACATTGCTTCGCAGAATCGCGTTTGTGCAGAAAACACTAACACTTGTTCAGAAGGAAAGAAAGCACAGAGCCCCAGATTTGATGTTGACCTGGAGAGCTTGCAGAGCACTGGGGAAAGGCAGGCAGAGAATTCCCTGCTAGCAGCTTCTCTGTGCCTGGGAAGCACAAGTGTTCACATTGCTTCGCAGAATCGCGTTTGTGCAGAAAACACTAACACTTGTTCAGAAGGAAAGAAAGCACAGAGCCCCACATTTTATGTTGCCCTGGAGAGCTTGCAGAGCACTGGGGAAAAGCAGGCAGAGAATTCCCTGCTAGCACCTTCTCTGTGCCTGGGAAGCACAAGTGTTCACATTGCTTCGCAGAATCGCGTTTCTGCAGAAAACACTAACACTTGTTCAGAAGGAAAGAAAGCAGAGAGCCCCAGATTTTATGTTGCCCTGGAGAGCTTGCAGAGCACTGGGGAAAAGCAGGCAGAGAATTCCCTGCTAGCACCTTCTCTGTGCCTGGGAAGCACAAGTGTTCACATTGCTTCGCAGAATCGCGTTTGTGCAGAAAACACTAACACTTGTTCAGAAGGAAAGAAAGCACAGAGCCCCAGATTTGATGTTGACCTGGAGAGCTTGCAGAGCACTGGGGAAAGGCAGGCAGAGAATTCCCTGCTAGCACCTTCTCTGTGCCTGGGAAGCACAAGTGTTCACATTGCTTCGCAGAATCGCGTTTGTGCAGAAAACACTAACACTTGTTCAGAAGGAAAGAAAGCACAGAGCCCCACATTTTATGTTGCCCTGGAGAGCTTGCAGAGCACTGGGGAAAAGCAGGCAGAGAATTCCCTGCTAGCAGCTTCTCTGTGCCTGGGAAGCACAAGTGTTCACATTGCTTCGCAGAATCGCGTTTGTGCAGAAAACACTAACACTTGTTCAGAAGGAAAGAAAGCAGAGAGCCCCAGATTTTATGTTGCCCTGGAGAGCTTGCAGAGCACTGGGGAAAAGCAGGCAGAGAATTCCCTGCTAGCACCTTCTCTGTGCCTGGGAAGCACAAGTGTTCACATTGCTTCGCAGAATCGCGTTTGTGCAGAAACCACTAACACTTGTTCAGAAGGAAAGAAAGCACAGAGCCCCAGATTTGATGTTGCCCTGGAGAGCTTGCAGAGCACTGGGGAAAAGCAGGCAGAGAATTCCCTGCTAGCACCTTCTCTGTGCCTGGGAAGCACAAGTGTTCACATTGCTTCGCAGAATCGCGTTTCTGCAGAAAACACTAACACTTGTTCAGAAGGAAAGAAAGCAGAGAGCCCCAGATTTGATGTTGCCCTGGAGAGCTTGCAGAGCACTGGGGAAAGGCAGGCAGAGAATTCCCTGCTAGCAGCTTCTCTGTGCCTGGGAAGCACAAGTGTTCACATTGCTTCGCAGAATCGCGTTTGTGCAGAAAACACTAACACTTGTTCAGAAGGAAAGAAAGCAGAGAGTCCCAGATTTGATGTTGCCCTGGAGAGCTTGCAGAGCACTGGGGAAAAGCAGGCAGAGAATTCCCTGCTAGCACCTTCTCTGTGCCTGGGAAGCACAAGTGTTCACATTGCTTCGCAGAATCGCGTTTGTGCAGAAAACACTAACACTTGTTCAGAAGGAAAGAAAGCACAGAGCCCCAGATTTGATGTTGCCCTGGAGAGCTTGCAGAGCACTGGGGAAAAGCAGGCAGAGAATTCCCTGCTAGCACCTTCTCTGTGCCTGGGAAGCACAAGTGTTCACATTGCTTCGCAGAATCGCGTTTCTGCAGAGAACACTAACACTTGTTCAGAAGGAAAGAAAGCAGAGAGCCCCAGATTTTATGTTGCCCTGGAGAGCTTGCAGAGCACTGGGGAAAAGCAGGCAGAGAATTCCCTGCTAGCACCTTCTCTGTGCCTGGGAAGCACAAGTGTTCACATTGCTTCGCAGAATCGCGTTTGTGCAGAAAACACTAACACTTGTTCAGAAGGAAAGAAAGCACAGAGCCCCAGATTTGATGTTGCCCTGGAGAGCTTGCAGAGCACTGGGGAAAAGCAGGCAGAGAATTCCCTGCTAGCACCTTCTCTGTGCCTGGGAAGCACAAGTGTTCACATTGCTTCGCAGAATCGCGTTTCTGCAGAAAACACTAACACTTGTTCAGAAGGAAAGAAAGCAGAGAGCCCCAGATTTTATGTTGCCCTGGAGAGCTTGCAGAGCACTGGGGAAAAGCAGGCAGAGAATTCCCTGCTAGCACCTTCTCTGTGCCTGGGAAGCACAAGTGTTCACATTGCTTCGCAGAATCGCGTTTGTGCAGAAAACACTAACACTTGTTCAGAAGGAAAGAAAGCAGAGAGCCCCAGATTTTATGTTGCCCTGGAGAGCTTGCAGAGCACTGGGGAAAAGCAGGCAGAGTATTCCCTGCTAGCACCTTCTCTGTGCCTGGGAAGCACAAGTGTTCACATTGCTTCGCAGAATCGCGTTTGTGCAGAAAACACTAACACTTGTTCAGAAGGAAAGAAAGCACAGAGCCCCAGATTTGATGTTGCCCTGGAGAGCTTGCAGAGCACTGGGGAAAAGCAGGCAGAGAATTCCCTGCTAGCACCTTCTCTGTGCCTGGGAAGCACAAGTGTTCACATTGCTTCGCAGAATCGCGTTTCTGCAGAAAACACTAACACTTGTTCAGAAGGAAAGAAAGCAGAGAGCCCCAGATTTTATGTTGCCCTGGAGAGCTTGCAGAGCACTGGGGAAAAGCAGGCAGAGTATTCCCTGCTAGCACCTTCTCTGTGCCTGGGAAGCACAAGTGTTCACATTGCTTCGCAGAATCGCGTTTCTGCAGAAAACACTAACACTTGTTCAGAAGGAAAGAAAGCAGAGAGCCCCAGATTTTATGTTGCCCTGGAGAGCTTGCAGAGCACTGGGGAAAAGCAGGCAGAGAATTCCCTGCTAGCACCTTCTCTGTGCCTGGGAAGCACAAGTGTTCACATTGCTTCGCAGAATCGCGTTTGTGCAGAAAACACTAACACTTGTTCAGAAGGAAAGAAAGCACAGAGCCCCAGATTTGATGTTGCCCTGGAGAGCTTGCAGAGCACTGGGGAAAAGCAGGCAGAGAATTCCCTGCTAGCACCTTCTCTGTGCCTGGGAAGCACAAGTGTTCACATTGCTTCGCAGAATCGCGTTTCTGCAGAAAACACTAACACTTGTTCAGAAGGAAAGAAAGCAGAGAGCCCCAGATTTTATGTTGCCCTGGAGAGCTTGCAGAGCACTGGGGAAAAGCAGGCAGAGAATTCCCTGCTAGCACCTTCTCTGTGCCTGGGAAGCACAAGTGTTCACATTGCTTCGCAGAATCGCGTTTGTGCAGAAAACACTAACACTTGTTCAGAAGGAAAGAAAGCACAGAGCCCCAGATTTGATGTTGCCCTGGAGAGCTTGCAGAGCACTGGGGAAAAGCAGGCAGAGAATTCCCTGCTAGCACCTTCTCTGTGCCTGGGAAGCACAAGTGTTCACATTGCTTCGCAGAATCGCGTTTCTGCAGAAAACACTAACACTTGTTCAGAAGGAAAGAAAGCAGAGAGCCCCAGATTTTATGTTGCCCTGGAGAGCTTGCAGAGCACTGGGGAAAAGCAGGCAGAGAATTCCCTGCTAGCACCTTCTCTGTGCCTGGGAAGCACAAGTGTTCACATTGCTTCGCAGAATCGCGTTTGTGCAGAAAACACTAACACTTGTTCAGAAGGAAAGAAAGCAGAGAGCCCCAGATTTTATGTTGCCCTGGAGAGCTTGCAGAGCACTGGGGAAAGGCAGGCAGAGAATTCCCTGCTAGCACCTTCTCTGTGCCTGGGAAGCACAAGTGTTCACATTGCTTCGCAGAATCGCGTTTGTGCAGAAAACACTAACACTTGTTCAGAAGGAAAGAAAGCACAGAGCCCCAGATTTGATGTTGCCCTGGAGAGCTTGCAGAGCACTGGGGAAAAGCAGGCAGAGAATTCCCTGCTAGCACCTTCTCTGTGCCTGGGAAGCACAAGTGTTCACATTGCTTCGCAGAATCGCGTTTGTGCAGAAAACACTAACACTTGTTCAGAAGGAAAGAAAGCAGAGAGCCCCAGATTTTATGTTGCCCTGGAGAGCTTGCAGAGCACTGGGGAAAAGCAGGCAGAGAATTCCCTGCTAGCACCTTCTCTGTGCCTGGGAAGCACAAGTGTTCACATTGCTTCGCAGAATCGCGTTTGTGCAGAAAACACTAACACTTGTTCAGAAGGAAAGAAAGCACAGAGCCCCAGATTTGATGTTGCCCTGGAGAGCTTGCAGAGCACTGGGGAAAAGCAGGCAGAGAATTCCCTGCTAGCACCTTCTCTGTGCCTGGGAAGCACAAGTGTTCACATTGCTTCGCAGAATCGCGTTTCTGCAGAAAACACTAACACTTGTTCAGAAGGAAAGAAAGCACAGAGCCCCAGATTTGATGTTGCCCTGGAGAGCTTGCAGAGCACTGGGGAAAAGCAGGCAGAGAATTCCCTGCTAGCACCTTCTCTGTGCCTGGGAAGCACAAGTGTTCACATTGCTTCGCAGAATCGCGTTTCTGCAGAAAACACTAACACTTGTTCAGAAGGAAAGAAAGCAGAGAGCCCCAGATTTTATGTTGCCCTGGAGAGCTTGCAGAGCACTGGGGAAAAGCAGGCAGAGAATTCCCTGCTAGCACCTTCTCTGTGCCTGGGAAGCACAAGTGTTCACATTGCTTCGCAGAATCGCGTTTCTGCAGAAAACACTAACACTTGTTCAGAAGGAAAGAAAGCACAGAGCCCCAGATTTGATGTTGCCCTGGAGAGCTTGCAGAGCACTGGGGAAAAGCAGGCAGAGAATTCCCTGCTAGCACCTTCTCTGTGCCTGGGAAGCACAAGTGTTCACATTGCTTCGCAGAATCGCGTTTGTGCAGAAAACACTAACACTTGTTCAGAAGGAAAGAAAGCAGAGAGCCCCAGATTTTATGTTGCCCTGGAGAGCTTGCAGAGCACTGGGGAAAAGCAGGCAGAGAATTCCCTGCTAGCACCTTCTCTGTGCCTGGGAAGCACAAGTGTTCACATTGCTTCGCAGAATCGCGTTTCTGCAGAAAACACTAACACTTGTTCAGAAGGAAAGAAAGCAGAGAGCCCCAGATTTTATGTTGCCCTGGAGAGCTTGCAGAGCACTGGGGAAAAGCAGGCAGAGAATTCCCTGCTAGCACCTTCTCTGTGCCTGGGAAGCACAAGTGTTCACATTGCTTCGCAGAATCGCGTTTGTGCAGAAAACACTAACACTTGTTCAGAAGGAAAGAAAGCACAGAGCCCCAGATTTGATGTTGACCTGGAGAGCTTGCAGAGCACTGGGGAAAGGCAGGCAGAGAATTCCCTGCTAGCAGCTTCTCTGTGCCTGGGAAGCACAAGTGTTCACATTGCTTCGCAGAATCGCGTTTGTGCAGAAAACACTAACACTTGTTCAGAAGGAAAGAAAGCACAGAGCCCCACATTTTATGTTGCCCTGGAGAGCTTGCAGAGCACTGGGGAAAAGCAGGCAGAGAATTCCCTGCTAGCACCTTCTCTGTGCCTGGGAAGCACAAGTGTTCACATTGCTTCGCAGAATCGCGTTTCTGCAGAAAACACTAACACTTGTTCAGAAGGAAAGAAAGCAGAGAGCCCCAGATTTTATGTTGCCCTGGAGAGCTTGCAGAGCACTGGGGAAAAGCAGGCAGAGAATTCCCTGCTAGCACCTTCTCTGTGCCTGGGAAGCACAAGTGTTCACATTGCTTCGCAGAATCGCGTTTGTGCAGAAAACACTAACACTTGTTCAGAAGGAAAGAAAGCACAGAGCCCCAGATTTGATGTTGACCTGGAGAGCTTGCAGAGCACTGGGGAAAGGCAGGCAGAGAATTCCCTGCTAGCACCTTCTCTGTGCCTGGGAAGCACAAGTGTTCACATTGCTTCGCAGAATCGCGTTTGTGCAGAAAACACTAACACTTGTTCAGAAGGAAAGAAAGCACAGAGCCCCACATTTTATGTTGCCCTGGAGAGCTTGCAGAGCACTGGGGAAAAGCAGGCAGAGAATTCCCTGCTAGCAGCTTCTCTGTGCCTGGGAAGCACAAGTGTTCACATTGCTTCGCAGAATCGCGTTTGTGCAGAAAACACTAACACTTGTTCAGAAGGAAAGAAAGCAGAGAGCCCCAGATTTTATGTTGCCCTGGAGAGCTTGCAGAGCACTGGGGAAAAGCAGGCAGAGAATTCCCTGCTAGCACCTTCTCTGTGCCTGGGAAGCACAAGTGTTCACATTGCTTCGCAGAATCGCGTTTGTGCAGAAACCACTAACACTTGTTCAGAAGGAAAGAAAGCACAGAGCCCCAGATTTGATGTTGCCCTGGAGAGCTTGCAGAGCACTGGGGAAAAGCAGGCAGAGAATTCCCTGCTAGCACCTTCTCTGTGCCTGGGAAGCACAAGTGTTCACATTGCTTCGCAGAATCGCGTTTCTGCAGAAAACACTAACACTTGTTCAGAAGGAAAGAAAGCAGAGAGCCCCAGATTTGATGTTGCCCTGGAGAGCTTGCAGAGCACTGGGGAAAGGCAGGCAGAGAATTCCCTGCTAGCAGCTTCTCTGTGCCTGGGAAGCACAAGTGTTCACATTGCTTCGCAGAATCGCGTTTGTGCAGAAAACACTAACACTTGTTCAGAAGGAAAGAAAGCAGAGAGTCCCAGATTTGATGTTGCCCTGGAGAGCTTGCAGAGCACTGGGGAAAAGCAGGCAGAGAATTCCCTGCTAGCACCTTCTCTGTGCCTGGGAAGCACAAGTGTTCACATTGCTTCGCAGAATCGCGTTTGTGCAGAAAACACTAACACTTGTTCAGAAGGAAAGAAAGCACAGAGCCCCAGATTTGATGTTGCCCTGGAGAGCTTGCAGAGCACTGGGGAAAAGCAGGCAGAGAATTCCCTGCTAGCACCTTCTCTGTGCCTGGGAAGCACAAGTGTTCACATTGCTTCGCAGAATCGCGTTTCTGCAGAGAACACTAACACTTGTTCAGAAGGAAAGAAAGCAGAGAGCCCCAGATTTTATGTTGCCCTGGAGAGCTTGCAGAGCACTGGGGAAAAGCAGGCAGAGAATTCCCTGCTAGCACCTTCTCTGTGCCTGGGAAGCACAAGTGTTCACATTGCTTCGCAGAATCGCGTTTGTGCAGAAAACACTAACACTTGTTCAGAAGGAAAGAAAGCACAGAGCCCCAGATTTGATGTTGCCCTGGAGAGCTTGCAGAGCACTGGGGAAAAGCAGGCAGAGAATTCCCTGCTAGCAGCTTCTCTGTGCCTGGGAAGCACAAGTGTTCACATTGCTTCGCAGAATGGCGTTTGTGCAGAAACCACTAACACTTGTTCAGAAGGAAAGAAAGCAGAGAGCCCCAGATTTTATGTTGCCCTGGAGAGCTTGCAGAGCACTGGGGAAAAGCAGGCAGAGAATTCCCTGCTAGCACCTTCTCTGTGCCTGGGAAGCACAAGTGTTCACATTGCTTCGCAGAATCGCGTTTGTGCAGAAAACACTAACACTTGTTCAGAAGGAAAGAAAGCAGAGAGCCTCAGATTTTATGTTGCCCTGGAGAGCTTGCAGAGCACTGGGGAAAAGCAGGCAGAGTATTCCCTGCTAGCACCTTCTCTGTGCCTGGGAAGCACAAGTGTTCACATTGCTTCGCAGAATCGCGTTTGTGCAGAAAACACTAACACTTGTTCAGAAGGAAAGAAAGCACAGAGCCCCAGATTTGATGTTGCCCTGGAGAGCTTGCAGAGCACTGGGGAAAAGCAGGCAGAGAATTCCCTGCTAGCACCTTCTCTGTGCCTGGGAAGCACAAGTGTTCACATTGCTTCGCAGAATCGCGTTTCTGCAGAAAACACTAACACTTGTTCAGAAGGAAAGAAAGCAGAGAGCCCCAGATTTTATGTTGCCCTGGAGAGCTTGCAGAGCACTGGGGAAAAGCAGGCAGAGTATTCCCTGCTAGCACCTTCTCTGTGCCTGGGAAGCACAAGTGTTCACATTGCTTCGCAGAATCGCGTTTGTGCAGAAAACACTAACACTTGTTCAGAAGGAAAGAAAGCACAGAGCCCCACATTTTATGTTGCCCTGGAGAGCTTGCAGAGCACTGGGGAAAAGCAGGCAGAGAATTCCCTGCTAGCACCTTCTCTGTGCCTGGGAAGCACAAGTGTTCACATTGCTTCGCAGAATCGCGTTTCTGCAGAAAACACTAACACTTGTTCAGAAGGAAAGAAAGCACAGAGCCCCAGATTTGATGTTGCCCTGGAGAGCTTGCAGAGCACTGGGGAAAAGCAGGCAGAGAATTCCCTGCTAGCACCTTCTCTGTGCCTGGGAAGCACAAGTGTTCACATTGCTTCGCAGAATCGCGTTTGTGCAGAAAACACTAACACTTGTTCAGAAGGAAAGAAAGCACAGAGCCCCAGATTTGATGTTGACCCGGAGAGCTTGCAGAGCACTGGGGAAAGGCAGGCAGAGAATTCCCTGCTAGCACCTTCTCTGTGCCTGGGAAGCACAAGTGTTCACATTGCTTCGCAGAATCGCGTTTGTGCAGAAAACACTAACACTTGTTCAGAAGGAAAGAAAGCACAGAGCCCCACATTTTATGTTGCCCTGGAGAGCTTGCAGAGCACTGGGGAAAAGCAGGCAGAGAATTCCCTGCTAGCACCTTCTCTGTGCCTGGGAAGCACAAGTGTTCACATTGCTTCGCAGAATCGCGTTTCTGCAGAAAACACTAACACTTGTTCAGAAGGAAAGAAAGCAGAGAGCCCCAGATTTGATGTTGCCCTGGAGAGCTTGCAGAGCACTGGGGAAAAGCAGGCAGAGAATTCCCTGCTAGCAGCTTCTCTGTGCCTGGGAAGCACAAGTGTTCACATTGCTTCGCAGAATCGCGTTTGTGCAGAAAACACTAACACTTGTTCAGAAGGAAAGAAAGCAGAGAGTCCCAGATTTGATGTTGCCCTGGAGAGCTTGCAGAGCACTGGGGAAAAGCAGGCAGAGAATTCCCTGCTAGCACCTTCTCTGTGCCTGGGAAGCACAAGTGTTCACATTGCTTCGCAGAATCGCGTTTGTGCAGAAAACACTAACACTTGTTCAGAAGGAAAGAAAGCACAGAGCCCCACATTTTATGTTGCCCTGGAGAGCTTGCAGAGCACTGGGGAAAAGCAGGCAGAGAATTCCCTGCTAGCACCTTCGCTGTGCCTGGGAATCACAAGTGTTCACATTGCTTCGCAGAATCGCGTTTGTGCAGAAAACACTAACACTTGTTCAGAAGGAAAGAAAGCACAGAGCCCCAGATTTGATGTTGCCCTGGAGAGCTTGCAGAGCACTGGGGAAAGGCAGGCAGAGAATTCCCTGCTAGCAGCTTCTCTGTGCCTGGGAAGCACAAGTGTTCACATTGCTTCGCAGAATCGCGTTTGTGCAGAAACCACTAACACTTGTTCAGAAGGAAAGAAAGCAGAGAGCCCCAGATTTTATGTTGCCCTGGAGAGCTTGCAGAGCACTGGGGAAAAGCAGGCAGAGAATTCCCTGCTAGCACCTTCTCTGTGCCTGGGAAGCACAAGTGTTCACATTGCTTCGCAGAATCGCGTTTGTGCAGAAAACACTAACACTTGTTCAGAAGGAAAGAAAGCACAGAGCCCCAGATTTGATGTTGCCCTGGAGAGCTTGCAGAGCACTGGGGAAAGGCAGGCAGAGAATTCCCTGCTAGCAGCTTCTCTGTGCCTGGGAAGCACAAGTGTTCACATTGCTTCGCAGAATCGCGTTTGTGCAGAAAACACTAACACTTGTTCAGAAGGAAAGAAAGCACAGAGCCCCAGATTTGATGTTGCCCTGGAGAGCTTGCAGAGCACTGGGGAAAAGCAGGCAGAGAATTCCCTGCTAGCACCTTCTCTGTGCCTGGGAAGCACAAGTGTTCACATTGCTTCGCAGAATCGCGTTTCTGCAGAAAACACTAACACTTGTTCAGAAGGAAAGAAAGCACAGAGCCCCAGATTTGATGTTGCCCTGGAGAGCTTGCAGAGCACTGGGGAAAAGCAGGCAGAGAATTCCCTGCTAGCACCTTCTCTGTGCCTGGGAAGCACAAGTGTTCACATTGCTTCGCAGAATCGCGTTTGTGCAGAAAACACTAACACTTGTTCAGAAGGAAAGAAAGCACAGAGCCCCAGATTTGATGTTGCCCTGGAGAGCTTGCAGAGCACTGGGGAAAAGCAGGCAGAGAATTCCCTGCTAGCACCTTCTCTGTGCCTGGGAAGCACAAGTGTTCACATTGCTTCGCAGAATCGCGTTTGTGCAGAAAACACTAACACTTGTTCAGAAGGAAAGAAAGCACAGAGCCCCACATTTTATGTTGCCCTGGAGAGCTTGCAGAGCACTGGGGAAAAGCAGGCAGAGAATTCCCTGCTAGCACCTTCTCTGTGCCTGGGAAGCACAAGTGTTCACATTGCTTCGCAGAATCGCGTTTGTGCAGAAACCACTAACACTTGTTCAGAAGGAAAGAAAGCAGAGAGCCCCAGATTTGATGTTGCCCTGGAGAGCTTGCAGAGCACTGGGGAAAAGCAGGCAGAGAATTCCCTGCTAGCACCTTCTCTGTGCCTGGGAAGCACAAGTGTTCACATTGCTTCGCAGAATCGCGTTTCTGCAGAAAACACTAACACTTGTTCAGAAGGAAAGAAAGCACAGAGCCCCAGATTTGATGTTGCCCTGGAGAGCTTGCAGAGCACTGGGGAAAAGCAGGCAGAGAATTCCCTGCTAGCACCTTCTCTGTGCCTGGGAAGCACAAGTGTTCACATTGCTTCGCAGAATCGCGTTTGTGCAGAAAACACTAACACTTGTTCAGAAGGAAAGAAAGCACAGAGCCCCACATTTGATGTTGCCCTGGAGAGCTTGCAGAGCACTGGGGAAAAGCAGGCAGAGAATTCCCTGCTAGCACCTTCTCTGTGCCTGGGAAGCACAAGTGTTCACATTGCTTCGCAGAATCGCGTTTGTGCAGAAAACACTAACACTTGTTCAGAAGGAAAGAAAGCAGAGAGCCCCAGATTTGATGTTGCCCTGGAGAGCTTGCAGAGCACTGGGGAAAAGCAGGCAGAGAATTCCCTGCTAGCACCTTCTCTGTGCCTGGGAAGCACAAGTGTTCACATTGCTTCGCAGAATCGCGTTTGTGCAGAAAACACTAACACTTGTTCAGAAGGAAAGAAAGCACAGAGCCCCAGATTTGATGTTGCCCTGGAGAGCTTGCAGAGCACTGGGGAAAGGCAGGCAGAGAATTCCCTGCTAGCAGCTTCTCTGTGCCTGGGAAGCACAAGTGTTCACATTGCTTCGCAGAATCGCGTTTGTGCAGAAAACACTAACACTTGTTCAGAAGGAAAGAAAGCACAGAGCCCCAGATTTGATGTTGCCCTGGAGAGCTTGCAGAGCACTGGGGAAAAGCAGGCAGAGAATTCCCTGCTAGCAGCTTCTCTGTGCCTGGGAAGCACAAGTGTTCACATTGCTTCGCAGAATCGCGTTTGTGCAGAAAACACTAACACTTGTTCAGAAGGAAAGAAAGCACAGAGCCCCACATTTGATGTTGCCCTGGAGAGCTTGCAGAGCACTGGGGAAAGGCAGGCAGAGAATTCCCTGCTAGCAGCTTCTCTGTGCCTGGGAAGCACAAGTGTTCACATTGCTTCGCAGAATCGCGTTTGTGCAGAAAACACTAACACTTGTTCAGAAGGAAAGAAAGCAGAGAGCCCCAGATTTTATGTTGCCCTGGAGAGCTTGCAGAGCACTGGGGAAAAGCAGGCAGAGAATTCCCTGCTAGCACCTTCTCTGTGCCTGGGAAGCACAAGTGTTCACATTGCTTCGCAGAATCGCGTTTGTGCAGAAAACACTAACACTTGTTCAGAAGGAAAGAAAGCACAGAGCCCCACATTTTATGTTGCCCTGGAGAGCTTGCAGAGCACTGGGGAAAAGCAGGCAGAGAATTCCCTGCTAGCACCTTCTCTGTGCCTGGGAAGCACAAGTGTTCACATTGCTTTGCAGAATCGCGTTTCTGCAGAAAACACTAACACTTGTTCAGAAGGAAAGAAAGCACAGAGCCCCACATTTTATGTTGCCCTGGAGAGCTTGCAGAGCACTGGGGAAAAGCAGGCAGAGAATTCCCTGCTAGCACCTTCTCTGTGCCTGGGAAGCACAAGTGTTCACATTGCTTCGCAGAATCGCGTTTGTGCAGAAACCACTAACACTTGTTCAGAAGGAAAGAAAGCAGAGAGCCCCAGATTTTATGTTGCCCTGGAGAGCTTGCAGAGCACTGGGGAAAAGCAGGCAGAGAATTCCCTTCTTGCAGCTTCTCTGTGCCTGGGAAGCACAAGTGTTCACATTGCTTCGCAGAATCGCGTTTGTGCAGAAAACACTAACACTTGTTCAGAAGGAAAGAAAGCACAGAGCCCCAGATTTGATGTTGCCCTGGAGAGCTTGCAGAGCACTGGGGAAAAGCAGGCAGAGAATTCCCTGCTAGCACCTTCTCTGTGCCTGGGAAGCACAAGTGTTCACATTGCTTCGCAGAATCGCGTTTGTGCAGAAAACACTAACACTTGTTCAGAAGGAAAGAAAGCACAGAGCCCCAGATTTGATGTTGCCCTGGAGAGCTTGCAGAGCACTGGGGAAAAGCAGGCAGAGAATTCCCTGCTAGCACCTTCTCTGTGCCTGGGAAGCACAAGTGTTCACATTGCTTCGCAGAATCGCGTTTGTGCAGAAAACACTAACACTTGTTCAGAAGGAAAGAAAGCAGAGAGCCCCAGATTTGATGTTGCCCTGGAGAGCTTGCAGAGCACTGGGGAAAAGCAGGCAGAGAATTCCCTGCTAGCACCTTCTCTGTGCCTGGGAAGCACAAGTGTTCACATTGCTTCGCAGAATCGCGTTTGTGCAGAAAACACTAACACTTGTTCAGAAGGAAAGAAAGCACAGAGCCCCACATTTTATGTTGCCCTGGAGAGCTTGCAGAGCACTGGGGAAAAGCAGGCAGAGAATTCCCTGCTAGCACCTTCTCTGTGCCTGGGAAGCACAAGTGTTCACATTGCTTCGCAGAATCGCGTTTCTGCAGAAAACACTAACACTTGTTCAGAAGGAAAGAAAGCAGAGAGCCCCAGATTTTATGTTGCCCTGGAGAGCTTGCAGAGCACTGGGGAAAAGCAGGCAGAGAATTCCCTGCTAGCACCTTCTCTGTGCCTGGGAAGCACAAGTGTTCACATTGCTTCGCAGAATCGCGTTTGTGCAGAAAACACTAACACTTGTTCAGAAGGAAAGAAAGCACAGAGCCCCAGATTTGATGTTGACCTGGAGAGCTTGCAGAGCACTGGGGAAAGGCAGGCAGAGAATTCCCTGCTAGCAGCTTCTCTGTGCCTGGGAAGCACAAGTGTTCACATTGCTTCGCAGAATCGCGTTTGTGCAGAAAACACTAACACTTGTTCAGAAGGAAAGAAAGCACAGAGCCCCAGATTTGATGTTGCCCTGGAGAGCTTGCAGAGCACTGGGGAAAAGCAGGCAGAGAATTCCCTGCTAGCAGCTTCTCTGTGCCTGGGAAGCACAAGTGTTCACATTGCTTCGCAGAATCGCGTTTGTGCAGAAAACACTAACACTTGTTCAGAAGGAAAGAAAGCAGAGAGCCCCAGATTTTATGTTGCCCTGGAGAGCTTGCAGAGCACTGGGGAAAAGCAGGCAGAGTATTCCCTGCTAGCACCTTCTCTGTGCCTGGGAAGCACAAGTGTTCACATTGCTTCGCAGAATCGCGTTTGTGCAGAAAACACTAACACTTGTTCAGAAGGAAAGAAAGCACAGAGCCCCACATTTTATGTTGCCCTGGAGAGCTTGCAGAGCACTGGGGAAAAGCAGGCAGAGAATTCCCTGCTAGCACCTTCTCTGTGCCTGGGAAGCACAAGTGTTCACATTGCTTCGCAGAATCGCGTTTCTGCAGAAAACACTAACACTTGTTCAGAAGGAAAGAAAGCACAGAGCCCCAGATTTGATGTTGCCCTGGAGAGCTTGCAGAGCACTGGGGAAAGGCAGGCAGAGAATTCCCTGCTAGCAGCTTCTCTGTGCCTGGGAAGCACAAGTGTTCACATTGCTTCGCAGAATCGCGTTTGTGCAGAAAACACTAACACTTGTTCAGAAGGAAAGAAAGCACAGAGCCCCACATTTTATGTTGCCCTGGAGAGCTTGCAGAGCACTGGGGAAAAGCAGGCAGAGAATTCCCTGCTAGCACCTTCTCTGTGCCTGGGAAGCACAAGTGTTCACATTGCTTCGCAGAATCGCGTTTGTGCAGAAAACACTAACACTTGTTCAGAAGGAAAGAAAGCACAGAGCCCCACATTTTATGTTGCCCTGGAGAGCTTGCAGAGCACTGGGGAAAAGCAGGCAGAGAATTCCCTGCTAGCACCTTCTCTGTGCCTGGGAAGCACAAGTGTTCACATTGCTTCGCAGAATCGCGTTTGTGCAGAAAACACTAACACTTGTTCAGAAGGAAAGAAAGCAGAGAGCCCCAGATTTTATGTTGCCCTGGAGAGCTTGCAGAGCACTGGGGAAAAGCAGGCAGAGTATTCCCTGCTAGCACCTTCTCTGTGCCTGGGAAGCACAAGTGTTCACATTGCTTCGCAGAATCGCGTTTGTGCAGAAAACACTAACACTTGTTCAGAAGGAAAGAAAGCACAGAGCCCCAGATTTGATGTTGCCCTGGAGAGCTTGCAGAGCACTGGGGAAAAGCAGGCAGAGAATTCCCTGCTAGCACCTTCTCTGTGCCTGGGAAGCACAAGTGTTCACATTGCTTCGCAGAATCGCGTTTCTGCAGAAAACACTAACACTTGTTCAGAAGGAAAGAAAGCAGAGAGCCCCAGATTTTATGTTGCCCTGGAGAGCTTGCAGAGCACTGGGGAAAAGCAGGCAGAGTATTCCCTGCTAGCACCTTCTCTGTGCCTGGGAAGCACAAGTGTTCACATTGCTTCGCAGAATCGCGTTTGTGCAGAAAACACTAACACTTGTTCAGAAGGAAAGAAAGCACAGAGCCCCACATTTTATGTTGCCCTGGAGAGCTTGCAGAGCACTGGGGAAAAGCAGGCAGAGAATTCCCTGCTAGCACCTTCTCTGTGCCTGGGAAGCACAAGTGTTCACATTGCTTCGCAGAATCGCGTTTGTGCAGAAAACACTAACACTTGTTCAGAAGGAAAGAAAGCAGAGAGCCCCAGATTTGATGTTGCCCTGGAGAGCTTGCAGAGCACTGGGGAAAAGCAGGCAGAGAATTCCCTGCTAGCACCTTCTCTGTGCCTGGGAAGCACAAGTGTTCACATTGCTTCGCAGAATCGCGTTTGTGCAGAAAACACTAACACTTGTTCAGAAGGAAAGAAAGCACAGAGCCCCAGATTTGATGTTGACCCGGAGAGCTTGCAGAGCACTGGGGAAAGGCAGGCAGAGAATTCCCTGCTAGCACCTTCTCTGTGCCTGGGAAGCACAAGTGTTCACATTGCTTCGCAGAATCGCGTTTGTGCAGAAAACACTAACACTTGTTCAGAAGGAAAGAAAGCACAGAGCCCCACATTTTATGTTGCCCTGGAGAGCTTGCAGAGCACTGGGGAAAAGCAGGCAGAGAATTCCCTGCTTGCAGCTTCTCTGTGCCTGGGAAGCACAAGTGTTCACATTGCTTCGCAGAATCGCGTTTGTGCAGAAAACACTAACACTTGTTCAGAAGGAAAGAAAGCAGAGAGCCCCAGATTTTATGTTGCCCTGGAGAGCTTGCAGAGCACTGGGGAAAAGCAGGCAGAGAATTCCCTGCTAGCACCTTCTCTGTGCCTGGGAAGCACAAGTGTTCACATTGCTTCGCAGAATCGCGTTTGTGCAGAAACCACTAACACTTGTTCAGAAGGAAAGAAAGCACAGAGCCCCAGATTTGATGTTGCCCTGGAGAGCTTGCAGAGCACTGGGGAAAAGCAGGCAGAGAATTCCCTGCTAGCACCTTCTCTGTGCCTGGGAAGCACAAGTGTTCACATTGCTTCGCAGAATCGCGTTTCTGCAGAAAACACTAACACTTGTTCAGAAGGAAAGAAAGCACAGAGCCCCAGATTTGATGTTGCCCTGGAGAGCTTGCAGAGCACTGGGGAAAGGCAGGCAGAGAATTCCCTGCTAGCAGCTTCTCTGTGCCTGGGAAGCACAAGTGTTCACATTGCTTCGCAGAATCGCGTTTGTGCAGAAAACACTAACACTTGTTCAGAAGGAAAGAAAGCAGAGAGTCCCAGATTTGATGTTGCCCTGGAGAGCTTGCAGAGCACTGGGGAAAAGCAGGCAGAGAATTCCCTGCTAGCACCTTCTCTGTGCCTGGGAAGCACAAGTGTTCACATTGCTTCGCAGAATCGCGTTTGTGCAGAAAACACTAACACTTGTTCAGAAGGAAAGAAAGCACAGAGCCCCACATTTTATGTTGCCCTGGAGAGCTTGCAGAGCACTGGGGAAAAGCAGGCAGAGAATTCCCTGCTAGCACCTTCGCTGTGCCTGGGAATCACAAGTGTTCACATTGCTTCGCAGAATCGCGTTTGTGCAGAAAACACTAACACTTGTTCAGAAGGAAAGAAAGCACAGAGCCCCAGATTTGATGTTGCCCTGGAGAGCTTGCAGAGCACTGGGGAAAGGCAGGCAGAGAATTCCCTGCTAGCAGCTTCTCTGTGCCTGGGAAGCACAAGTGTTCACATTGCTTCGCAGAATCGCGTTTGTGCAGAAACCACTAACACTTGTTCAGAAGGAAAGAAAGCAGAGAGCCCCAGATTTTATGTTGCCCTGGAGAGCTTGCAGAGCACTGGGGAAAAGCAGGCAGAGAATTCCCTGCTAGCACCTTCTCTGTGCCTGGGAAGCACAAGTGTTCACATTGCTTCGCAGAATCGCGTTTCTGCAGAAAACACTAACACTTGTTCAGAAGGAAAGAAAGCACAGAGCCCCAGATTTGATGTTGCCCTGGAGAGCTTGCAGAGCACTGGGGAAAAGCAGGCAGAGAATTCCCTGCTAGCACCTTCTCTGTGCCTGGGAAGCACAAGTGTTCACATTGCTTCGCAGAATCGCGTTTCTGCAGAAAACACTAACACTTGTTCAGAAGGAAAGAAAGCACAGAGCCCCAGATTTGATGTTGCCCTGGAGAGCTTGCAGAGCACTGGGGAAAAGCAGGCAGAGAATTCCCTGCTAGCACCTTCTCTGTGCCTGGGAAGCACAAGTGTTCACATTGCTTCGCAGAATCGCGTTTGTGCAGAAAACACTAACACTTGTTCAGAAGGAAAGAAAGCACAGAGCCCCAGATTTGATGTTGCCCTGGAGAGCTTGCAGAGCACTGGGGAAAAGCAGGCAGAGAATTCCCTGCTAGCACCTTCTCTGTGCCTGGGAAGCACAAGTGTTCACATTGCTTCGCAGAATCACGTTTGTGCAGAAAACACTAACACTTGTTCAGAAGGAAAGAAAGCACAGAGCCCCACATTTTATGTTGCCCTGGAGAGCTTGCAGAGCACTGGGGAAAAGCAGGCAGAGAATTCCCTGCTAGCACCTTCTCTGTGCCTGGGAAGCACAAGTGTTCACATTGCTTCGCAGAATCGCGTTTGTGCAGAAAACACTAACACTTGTTCAGAAGGAAAGAAAGCACAGAGCCCCAGATTTGATGTTGCCCTGGAGAGCTTGCAGAGCACTGGGGAAAAGCAGGCAGAGAATTCCCTGCTAGCACCTTCTCTGTGCCTGGGAAGCACAAGTGTTCACATTGCTTCGCAGAATCGCGTTTGTGCAGAAAACACTAACACTTGTTCAGAAGGAAAGAAAGCAGAGAGCCCCAGATTTGATGTTGCCCTGGAGAGCTTGCAGAGCACTGGGGAAAAGCAGGCAGAGAATTCCCTGCTAGCACCTTCTCTGTGCCTGGGAAGCACAAGTGTTCACATTGCTTCGCAGAATCGCGTTTCTGCAGAAAACACTAACACTTGTTCAGAAGGAAAGAAAGCACAGAGCCCCACATTTTATGTTGCCCTGGAGAGCTTGCAGAGCACTGGGGAAAAGCAGGCAGAGAATTCCCTGCTAGCACCTTCTCTGTGCCTGGGAAGCACAAGTGTTCACATTGCTTCGCAGAATCGCGTTTGTGCAGAAAACACTAACACTTGTTCAGAAGGAAAGAAAGCAGAGAGCCCCAGATTTGATGTTGCCCTGGAGAGCTTGCAGAGCACTGGGGAAAAGCAGGCAGAGAATTCCCTGCTAGCACCTTCTCTGTGCCTGGGAAGCACAAGTGTTCACATTGCTTCGCAGAATCGCGTTTGTGCAGAAAACACTAACACTTGTTCAGAAGGAAAGAAAGCACAGAGCCCCAGATTTGATGTTGACCTGGAGAGCTTGCAGAGCACTGGGGAAAGGCAGGCAGAGAATTCCCTGCTAGCAGCTTCTCTGTGCCTGGGAAGCACAAGTGTTCACATTGCTTCGCAGAATCGCGTTTGTGCAGAAAACACTAACACTTGTTCAGAAGGAAAGAAAGCACAGAGCCCCAGATTTGATGTTGCCCTGGAGAGCTTGCAGAGCACTGGGGAAAAGCAGGCAGAGAATTCCCTGCTAGCAGCTTCTCTGTGCCTGGGAAGCACAAGTGTTCACATTGCTTCGCAGAATCGCGTTTCTGCAGAAAACACTAACACTTGTTCAGAAGGAAAGAAAGCACAGAGCCCCAGATTTGATGTTGCCCTGGAGAGCTTGCAGAGCACTGGGGAAAGGCAGGCAGAGAATTCCCTGCTAGCAGCTTCTCTGTGCCTGGGAAGCACAAGTGTTCACATTGCTTCGCAGAATCGCGTTTGTGCAGAAAACACTAACACTTGTTCAGAAGGAAAGAAAGCAGAGAGCCCCAGATTTTATGTTGCCCTGGAGAGCTTGCAGAGCACTGGGGAAAAGCAGGCAGAGAATTCCCTGCTAGCACCTTCTCTGTGCCTGGGAAGCACAAGTGTTCACATTGCTTCGCAGAATCGCGTTTGTGCAGAAAACACTAACACTTGTTCAGAAGGAAAGAAAGCACAGAGCCCCACATTTTATGTTGCCCTGGAGAGCTTGCAGAGCACTGGGGAAAAGCAGGCAGAGAATTCCCTGCTAGCACCTTCTCTGTGCCTGGGAAGCACAAGTGTTCACATTGCTTCGCAGAATCGCGTTTGTGCAGAAAACACTAACACTTGTTCAGAAGGAAAGAAAGCACAGAGCCCCAGATTTGATGTTGCCCTGGAGAGCTTGCAGAGCACTGGGGAAAAGCAGGCAGAGAATTCCCTGCTAGCACCTTCTCTGTGCCTGGGAAGCACAAGTGTTCACATTGCTTCGCAGAATCGCGTTTGTGCAGAAACCACTAACACTTGTTCAGAAGGAAAGAAAGCAGAGAGCCCCAGATTTTATGTTGCCCTGGAGAGCTTGCAGAGCACTGGGGAAAAGCAGGCAGAGAATTCCCTTCTAGCAGCTTCTCTGTGCCTGGGAAGCACAAGTGTTCACATTGCTTCGCAGAATCGCGTTTGTGCAGAAAACACTAACACTTGTTCAGAAGGAAAGAAAGCACAGAGCCCCAGATTTGATGTTGCCCTGGAGAGCTTGCAGAGCACTGGGGAAAAGCAGGCAGAGAATTCCCTGCTAGCACCTTCTCTGTGCCTGGGAAGCACAAGTGTTCACATTGCTTCGCAGAATCGCGTTTGTGCAGAAAACACTAACACTTGTTCAGAAGGAAAGAAAGCACAGAGCCCCAGATTTGATGTTGCCCTGGAGAGCTTGCAGAGCACTGGGGAAAAGCAGGCAGAGAATTCCCTGCTAGCACCTTCTCTGTGCCTGGGAAGCACAAGTGTTCACATTGCTTCGCAGAATCGCGTTTGTGCAGAAAACACTAACACTTGTTCAGAAGGAAAGAAAGCACAGAGCCCCAGATTTGATGTTGCCCTGGAGAGCTTGCAGAGCACTGGGGAAAAGCAGGCAGAGAATTCCCTGCTAGCACCTTCTCTGTGCCTGGGAAGCACAAGTGTTCACATTGCTTCGCAGAATCGCGTTTGTGCAGAAAACACTAACACTTGTTCAGAAGGAAAGAAAGCACAGAGCCCCAGATTTGATGTTGACCTGGAGAGCTTGCAGAGCACTGGGGAAAGGCAGGCAGAGAATTCCCTGCTAGCAGCTTCTCTGTGCCTGGGAAGCACAAGTGTTCACATTGCTTCGCAGAATCGCGTTTGTGCAGAAAACACTAACACTTGTTCAGAAGGAAAGAAAGCACAGAGCCCCAGATTTGATGTTGCCCTGGAGAGCTTGCAGAGCACTGGGGAAAAGCAGGCAGAGAATTCCCTGCTAGCACCTTCTCTGTGCCTGGGAAGCACAAGTGTTCACATTGCTTCGCAGAATCGCGTTTGTGCAGAAAACACTAACACTTGTTCAGAAGGAAAGAAAGCAGAGAGCCCCAGATTTTATGTTGCCCTGGAGAGCTTGCAGAGCACTGGGGAAAAGCAGGCAGAGTATTCCCTGCTAGCACCTTCTCTGTGCCTGGGAAGCACAAGTGTTCACATTGCTTCGCAGAATCGCGTTTGTGCAGAAAACACTAACACTTGTTCAGAAGGAAAGAAAGCACAGAGCCCCACATTTTATGTTGCCCTGGAGAGCTTGCAGAGCACTGGGGAAAAGCAGGCAGAGAATTCCCTGCTAGCACCTTCTCTGTGCCTGGGAAGCACAAGTGTTCACATTGCTTCGCAGAATCGCGTTTCTGCAGAAAACACTAACACTTGTTCAGAAGGAAAGAAAGCACAGAGCCCCAGATTTGATGTTGCCCTGGAGAGCTTGCAGAGCACTGGGGAAAGGCAGGCAGAGAATTCCCTGCTAGCAGCTTCTCTGTGCCTGGGAAGCACAAGTGTTCACATTGCTTCGCAGAATCGCGTTTGTGCAGAAAACACTAACACTTGTTCAGAAGGAAAGAAAGCAGAGAGTCCCAGATTTGATGTTGCCCTGGAGAGCTTGCAGAGCACTGGGGAAAAGCAGGCAGAGAATTCCCTGCTAGCACCTTCTCTGTGCCTGGGAAGCACAAGTGTTCACATTGCTTCGCAGAATCGCGTTTGTGCAGAAAACACTAACACTTGTTCAGAAGGAAAGAAACACAGAGCCCCACATTTTATGTTGCCCTGGAGAGCTTGCAGAGCACTGGGGAAAAGCAGGCAGAGAATTCCCTGCTAGCACCTTCGCTGTGCCTGGGAATCACAAGTGTTCACATTGCTTCGCAGAATCGCGTTTGTGCAGAAAACACTAACACTTGTTCAGAAGGAAAGAAAGCACAGAGCCCCACATTTTATGTTGCCCTGGAGAGCTTGCAGAGCACTGGGGAAAAGCAGGCAGAGAATTCCCTGCTAGCACCTTCTCTGTGCCTGGGAAGCACAAGTGTTCACATTGCTTCGCAGAATCGCGTTTCTGCAGAAAACACTAACACTTGTTCAGAAGGAAAGAAAGCACAGAGCCCCAGATTTGATGTTGCCCTGGAGAGCTTGCAGAGCACTGGGGAAAGGCAGGCAGAGAATTCCCTGCTAGCAGCTTCTCTGTGCCTGGGAAGCACAAGTGTTCACATTGCTTCGCAGAATCGCGTTTGTGCAGAAAACACTAACACTTGTTCAGAAGGAAAGAAAGCAGAGAGTCCCAGATTTGATGTTGCCCTGGAGAGCTTGCAGAGCACTGGGGAAAAGCAGGCAGAGAATTCCCTGCTAGCACCTTCTCTGTGCCTGGGAAGCACAAGTGTTCACATTGCTTCGCAGAATCGCGTTTGTGCAGAAAACACTAACACTTGTTCAGAAGGAAAGAAAGCAGAGAGTCCCAGATTTGATGTTGCCCTGGAGAGCTTGCAGAGCACTGGGGAAAAGCAGGCAGAGAATTCCCTGCTAGCACCTTCTCTGTGCCTGGGAAGCACAAGTGTTCACATTGCTTCGCAGAATCGCGTTTGTGCAGAAAACACTAACACTTGTTCAGAAGGAAAGAAAGCACAGAGCCCCAGATTTTATGTTGCCCTGGAGAGCTTGCAGAGCACTGGGGAAAGGCAGGCAGAGAATTCCCTGCTAGCACCTTCTCTGTGCCTGGGAAGGAGAAGTGTTCACATTGCTTCGCAGAATCGCGTTTGTGCAGAAAACACTAACACTTGTTCAGAAGGAAAGAAAGCAGAGAGCCCCAGATTTGATGTTGCCCTGGAGAGCTTGCAGAGCACTGGGGAAAAGCAGGCAGAGAATTCCCTGCTAGCACCTTCTCTGTGCCTGGGAAGCACAAGTGTTCACATTGCTTCGCAGAATCGCGTTTGTGCAGAAAACACTAACACTTGTTCAGAAGGAAAGAAAGCACAGAGCCCCAGATTTGATGTTGCCCTGGAGAGCTTGCAGAGCACTGGGGAAAGGCAGGCAGAGAATTCCCTGCTAGCAGCTTCTCTGTGCCTGGGAAGCACAAGTGTTCACATTGCTTCGCAGAATCGCGTTTGTGCAGAAACCACTAACACTTGTTCAGAAGGAAAGAAAGCACAGAGCCCCACATTTTATGTTGCCCTGGAGAGCTTGCAGAGCACTGGGGAAAAGCAGGCAGAGAATTCCCTGCTAGCAGCTTCTCTGTGCCTGGGAAGCACAAGTGTTCACATTGCTTCGCAGAATCGCGTTTGTGCAGAAACCACTAACACTTGTTCAGAAGGAAAGAAAGCACAGAGCCCCACATTTTATGTTGCCCTGGAGAGCTTGCAGAGCACTGGGGAAAAGCAGGCAGAGAATTCCCTGCTAGCACCTTCTCTGTGCCTGGGAAGCACAAGTGTTCACATTGCTTCGCAGAATCGCGTTTCTGCAGAAAACACTAACACTTGTTCAGAAGGAAAGAAAGCACAGAGCCCCACATTTTATGTTGCCCTGGAGAGCTTGCAGAGCACTGGGGAAAAGCAGGCAGAGAATTCCCTGCTAGCACCTTCTCTGTGCCTGGGAAGCACAAGTGTTCACATTGCTTCGCAGAATCGCGTTTGTGCAGAAAACACTAACACTTGTTCAGAAGGAAAGAAAGCAGAGAGCCCCAGATTTGATGTTGCCCTGGAGAGCTTGCAGAGCACTGGGGAAAAGCAGGCAGAGAATTCCCTGCTAGCACCTTCTCTGTGCCTGGGAAGCACAAGTGTTCACATTGCTTCGCAGAATCGCGTTTGTGCAGAAAACACTAACACTTGTTCAGAAGGAAAGAAAGCACAGAGCCCCACATTTTATGTTGCCCTGGAGAGCTTGCAGAGCACTGGGGAAAAGCAGGCAGAGAATTCCCTGCTAGCACCTTCTCTGTGCCTGGGAAGCACAAGTGTTCACATTGCTTCGCAGAATCGCGTTTCTGCAGAAAACACTAACACTTGTTCAGAAGGAAAGAAAGCACAGAGCCCCACATTTTATGTTGCCCTGGAGAGCTTGCAGAGCACTGGGGAAAAGCAGGCAGAGAATTCCCTGCTAGCACCTTCTCTGTGCCTGGGAAGCACAAGTGTTCACATTGCTTCGCAGAATCGCGTTTCTGCAGAAAACACTAACACTTGTTCAGAAGGAAAGAAAGCAGAGAGCCCCAGATTTGATGTTGCCCTGGAGAGCTTGCAGAGCACTGGGGAAAAGCAGGCAGAGAATTCCCTGCTAGCAGCTTCTCTGTGCCTGGGAAGCACAAGTGTTCACATTGCTTCGCAGAATCGCGTTTGTGCAGAAAACACTAACACTTGTTCAGAAGGAAAGAAAGCACAGAGCCCCACATTTTATGTTGCCCTGGAGAGCTTGCAGAGCACTGGGGAAAAGCAGGCAGAGAATTCCCTGCTAGCACCTTCTCTGTGCCTGGGAAGCACAAGTGTTCACATTGCTTCGCAGAATCGCGTTTGTGCAGAAAACACTAACACTTGTTCAGAAGGAAAGAAAGCACAGAGCCCCAGATTTGATGTTGCCCTGGAGAGCTTGCAGAGCACTGGGGAAAAGCAGGCAGAGAATTCCCTGCTAGCACCTTCTCTGTGCCTGGGAAGCACAAGTGTTCACATTGCTTCGCAGAATCGCGTTTCTGCAGAAAACACTAACACTTGTTCAGAAGGAAAGAAAGCACAGAGCCCCAGATTTGATGTTGCCCTGGAGAGCTTGCAGAGCACTGGGGAAAGGCAGGCAGAGAATTCCCTGCTAGCAGCTTCTCTGTGCCTGGGAAGCACAAGTGTTCACATTGCTTCGCAGAATCGCGTTTGTGCAGAAAACACTAACACTTGTTCAGAAGGAAAGAAAGCAGAGAGCCCCAGATTTGATGTTGCCCTGGAGAGCTTGCAGAGCACTGGGGAAAAGCAGGCAGAGAATTCCCTGCTAGCAGCTTCTCTGTGCCTGGGAAGCACAAGTGTTCACATTGCTTCGCAGAATCGCGTTTGTGCAGAAAACACTAACACTTGTTCAGAAGGAAAGAAAGCACAGAGCCCCACATTCTATGTTGCCCTGGAGAGCTTGCAGAGCACTGGGGAAAAGCAGGCAGAGTATTCCCTGCTAGCACCTTCTCTGTGCCTGGGAAGCACAAGTGTTCACATTGCTTCGCAGAATCGCGTTTGTGCAGAAAACACTAACACTTGTTCAGAAGGAAAGAAAGCACAGAGCCCCACATTTTATGTTGCCCTGGAGAGCTTGCAGAGCACTGGGGAAAAGCAGGCAGAGAATTCCCTGCTAGCACCTTCTCTGTGCCTGGGAAGCACAAGTGTTCACATTGCTTCGCGGAATCGCGTTTGTGCAGAAAACACTAACACTTGTTCAGAAGGAAAGAAAGCACAGAGCCCCAGATTTGATGTTGCCCTGGAGAGCTTGCAGAGCACTGGGGAAAGGCAGGCAGAGAATTCCCTGCTAGCACCTTCTCTGTGCCTGGGAAGCACAAGTGTTCACATTGCTTCGCAGAATCGCGTTTGTGCAGAAAACACTAACACTTGTTCAGAAGGAAAGAAAGCACAGAGCCCCAGATTTGATGTTGCCCTGGAGAGCTTGCAGAGCACTGGGGAAAAGCAGGCAGAGAATTCCCTGCTAGCAGCTTCTCTGTGCCTGGGAAGCACAAGTGTTCACATTGCTTCGCAGAATCGCGTTTGTGCAGAAAACACTAACACTTGTTCAGAAGGAAAGAAAGCACAGAGCCCCACATTTTATGTTGCCCTGGAGAGCTTGCAGAGCACTGGGGAAAAGCAGGCAGAGAATTCCCTGCTAGCACCTTCTCTGTGCCTGGGAAGCACAAGTGTTCACATTGCTTCGCAGAATCGCGTTTGTGCAGAAAACACTAACACTTGTTCAGAAGGAAAGTAATCACAGAGCCCCAGATTTGATGTTGCCCTGGAGAGCTTGCAGAGCACTGGGGAAAAGCAGGCAGAGAATTCCCTGCTAGCACCTTCTCTGTGCCTGGGAAGCACAAGTGTTCACATTGCTTCGCAGAATCGCGTTTGTGCAGAAAACACTAACACTTGTTCAGAAGGAAAGAAAGCAGAGAGCCCCAGATTTGATGTTGCCCTGGAGAGCTTGCAGAGCACTGGGGAAAGGCAGGCAGAGAATTCCCTGCTAGCACCTTCTCTGTGCCTGGGAAGCACAAGTGTTCACATTGCTTCGCAGAATCGCGTTTGTGCAGAAAACACTAACACTTGTTCAGAAGGAAAGAAAGCAGAGAGCCCCAGATTTGATGTTGCCCTGGAGAGCTTGCAGAGCACTGGGGAAAAGCAGGCAGAGAATTCCCTGCTAGCACCTTCTCTGTGCCTGGGAAGCACAAGTGTTCACATTGCTTCGCAGAATCGCGTTTGTGCAGAAAACACTAACACTTGTTCAGAAGGAAAGAAAGCAGAGAGCCCCAGATTTGATGTTGCCCTGGAGAGCTTGCAGAGCACTGGGGAAAAGCAGGCAGAGAATTCCCTGCTAGCACCTTCTCTGTGCCTGGGAAGCACAAGTGTTCACATTGCTTCGCAGAATCGCGTTTGTGCAGAAAACACTAACACTTGTTCAGAAGGAAAGAAAGCACAGAGCCCCAGATTTGATGTTGCCCTGGAGAGCTTGCAGAGCACTGGGGAAAAGCAGGCAGAGAATTCCCTGCTAGCACCTTCTCTGAGCCTGGGAAGCACAAGTGTTCACATTGCTTCGCAGAATCGCGTTTCTGCAGAAAACACTAACACTTGTTCAGAAGGAAAGAAACACAGAGCCCCACATTTTATGTTGCCCTGGAGAGCTTGCAGAGCACTGGGGAAAAGCAGGCAGAGAATTCCCTGCTAGCACCTTCTCTGTGCCTGGGAAGCACAAGTGTTCACATTGCTTCGCAGAATCGCGTTTGTGCAGAAAACACTAACACTTGTTCAGAAGGAAAGAAAGCACAGAGCCCCACATTTTATGTTGCCCTGCAGAGCTTGCAGAGCACTGGGGAAAAGCAGGCAGAGAATTCCCTGCTAGCACCTTCTCTGTGCCTGGGAAGCACAAGTGTTCACATTGCTTCGCAGAATCGCGTTTGTGCAGAAAACACTAACACTTGTTCAGAAGGAAAGAAAGCACAGAGCCCCACATTTTATGTTGCCCTGGAGAGCTTGCAGAGCACTGGGGAAAAGCAGGCAGAGAATTCCCTGCTAGCACCTTCTCTGTGCCTGGGAAGCACAAGTGTTCACATTGCTTCGCAGAATCGCGTTTCTGCAGAAAACACTAACACTTGTTCAGAAGGAAAGAAAGCACAGAGCCCCAGATTTGATGTTGCCCTGGAGAGCTTGCAGAGCACTGGGGAAAAGCAGGCAGAGAATGCCCTGCTAGCACCTTCTCTGTGCCTGGGAAGCACAAGTGTTCACATTGCTTCGCAGAATCGCGTTTGTGCAGAAAACACTAACACTTGTTCAGAAGGAAAGAAAGCACAGAGCCCCAGATTTTATGTTGCCCTGGAGAGCTTGCAGAGCACTGGGGAAAAGCAGGCAGAGAATTCCCTGCTAGCACCTTCTCTGTGCCTGGGAAGCACAAGTGTTCACATTGCTTCGCAGAATCGCGTTTGTGCAGAAAACACTAACACTTGTTCAGAAGGAAAGAAAGCACAGAGCCCCACATTTTACGTTGCCCTGGAGAGCTTGCAGAGCACTGGGGAAAAGCAGGCAGAGAATTCCCTGCTAGCACCTTCTCTGTGCCTGGGAAGCACAAGTGTTCACATTGCTTCGCAGAATCGCGTTTGTGCAGAAAACACTAACACTTGTTCAGAAGGAAAGAAAGCACAGAGCCCCAGATTTGATGTTGCCCTGGAGAGCTTGCAGAGCACTGGGGAAAAGCAGGCAGAGAATTCCCTGCTAGCACCTTCTCTGTGCCTGGGAAGCACAAGTGTTCACATTGCTTCGCAGAATCGCGTTTGTGCAGAAAACACTAACACTTGTTCAGAAGGAAAGAAAGCACAGAGCCCCACATTTTATGTTGCCCTGGAGAGCTTGCAGAGCACTGGGGAAAAGCAGGCAGAGAATTCCCTGCTAGCACCTTCTCTGTGCCTGGGAAGCACAAGTGTTCACATTGCTTCGCAGAATCGCGTTTCTGCAGAAAACACTAACACTTGTTCAGAAGGAAAGAAAGCACAGAGCCCCAGATTTGATGTTGCCCTGGAGAGCTTGCAGAGCACTGGGGAAAGGCAGGCAGAGAATTCCCTGCTAGCAGCTTCTCTGTGCCTGGGAAGCACAAGTGTTCACATTGCTTCGCAGAATCGCGTTTGTGCAGAAAACACTAACACTTGTTCAGAAGGAAAGAAAGCAGAGAGCCCCAGATTTGATGTTGCCCTGGAGAGCTTGCAGAGCACTGGGGAAAAGCAGGCAGAGAATTCCCTGCTAGCAGCTTCTCTGTGCCTGGGAAGCACAAGTGTTCACATTGCTTCGCAGAATCGCGTTTGTGCAGAAAACACTAACACTTGTTCAGAAGGAAAGAAAGCACAGAGCCCCACATTTTATGTTGCCCTGGAGAGCTTGCAGAGCACTGGGGAAAAGCAGGCAGAGTATTCCCTGCTAGCACCTTCTCTGTGCCTGGGAAGCACAAGTGTTCACATTGCTTCGCAGAATCGCG
Organism: Strix occidentalis; assembly: GCA_030819815.1. Classification (NCBI taxonomy): domain Eukaryota; kingdom Metazoa; phylum Chordata; class Aves; order Strigiformes; family Strigidae; genus Strix; species Strix occidentalis. The sequence continues at coordinate 205,885 of JASWHU010000167.1, read as the reverse complement.
TTTGTGCAGAAAACACTAACACTTGTTCAGAAGGAAAGAAAGCACAGAGCCCCACATTTTATGTTGCCCTGGAGAGCTTGCAGAGCACTGGGGAAAAGCAGGCAGAGAATTCCCTGCTAGCACCTTCTCTGTGCCTGGGAAGCACAAGTGTTCACATTGCTTCGCGGAATCGCGTTTGTGCAGAAAACACTAACACTTGTTCAGAAGGAAAGAAAGCACAGAGCCCCAGATTTGATGTTGCCCTGGAGAGCTTGCAGAGCACTGGGGAAAGGCAGGCAGAGAATTCCCTGCTAGCACCTTCTCTGTGCCTGGGAAGCACAAGTGTTCACATTGCTTCGCAGAATCGCGTTTGTGCAGAAAACACTAACACTTGTTCAGAAGGAAAGAAAGCACAGAGCCCCAGATTTGATGTTGCCCTGGAGAGCTTGCAGAGCACTGGGGAAAAGCAGGCAGAGAATTCCCTGCTAGCAGCTTCTCTGTGCCTGGGAAGCACAAGTGTTCACATTGCTTCGCAGAATCGCGTTTGTGCAGAAAACACTAACACTTGTTCAGAAGGAAAGAAAGCACAGAGCCCCACATTTTATGTTGCCCTGGAGAGCTTGCAGAGCACTGGGGAAAAGCAGGCAGAGAATTCCCTGCTAGCACCTTCTCTGTGCCTGGGAAGCACAAGTGTTCACATTGCTTCGCAGAATCGCGTTTGTGCAGAAAACACTAACACTTGTTCAGAAGGAAAGTAAGCACAGAGCCCCACATTTGATGTTGCCCTGGAGAGCTTGCAGAGCACTGGGGAAAAGCAGGCAGAGAATTCCCTGCTAGCACCTTCTCTGTGCCTGGGAAGCACAAGTGTTCACATTGCTTCGCAGAATCGCGTTTGTGCAGAAAACACTAACACTTGTTCAGAAGGAAAGAAAGCAGAGAGCCCCAGATTTGATGTTGCCCTGGAGAGCTTGCAGAGCACTGGGGAAAGGCAGGCAGAGAATTCCCTGCTAGCACCTTCTCTGTGCCTGGGAAGCACAAGTGTTCACATTGCTTCGCAGAATCGCGTTTGTGCAGAAAACACTAACACTTGTTCAGAAGGAAAGAAAGCAGAGAGCCCCAGATTTGATGTTGCCCTGGAGAGCTTGCAGAGCACTGGGGAAAAGCAGGCAGAGAATTCCCTGCTAGCACCTTCTCTGTGCCTGGGAAGCACAAGTGTTCACATTGCTTCGCAGAATCGCGTTTGTGCAGAAAACACTAACACTTGTTCAGAAGGAAAGAAAGCACAGAGCCCCAGATTTGATGTTGCCCTGGAGAGCTTGCAGAGCACTGGGGAAAAGCAGGCAGAGAATTCCCTGCTAGCACCTTCTCTGTGCCTGGGAAGCACAAGTGTTCACATTGCTTCGCAGAATCGCGTTTGTGCAGAAAACACTAACACTTGTTCAGAAGGAAAGAAAGCAGAGAGCCCCAGATTTGATGTTGCCCTGGAGAGCTTGCAGAGCACTGGGGAAAAGCAGGCAGAGAATTCCCTGCTAGCACCTTCTCTGTGCCTGGGAAGCACAAGTGTTCACATTGCTTCGCAGAATCGCGTTTGTGCAGAAAACACTAACACTTGTTCAGAAGGAAAGAAAGCACAGAGCCCCAGATTTGATGTTGCCCTGGAGAGCTTGCAGAGCACTGGGGAAAAGCAGGCAGAGAATTCCCTGCTAGCACCTTCTCTGAGCCTGGGAAGCACAAGTGTTCACATTGCTTCGCAGAATCGCGTTTCTGCAGAAAACACTAACACTTGTTCAGAAGGAAAGAAACACAGAGCCCCACATTTTATGTTGCCCTGGAGAGCTTGCAGAGCACTGGGGAAAAGCAGGCAGAGAATTCCCTGCTAGCACCTTCTCTGTGCCTGGGAAGCACAAGTGTTCACATTGCTTCGCAGAATCGCGTTTGTGCAGAAAACACTAACACTTGTTCAGAAGGAAAGAAAGCACAGAGCCCCACATTTTATGTTGCCCTGCAGAGCTTGCAGAGCACTGGGGAAAAGCAGGCAGAGAATTCCCTGCTAGCACCTTCTCTGTGCCTGGGAAGCACAAGTGTTCACATTGCTTCGCAGAATCGCGTTTCTGCAGAAAACACTAACACTTGTTCAGAAGGAAAGAAAGCACAGAGCCCCACATTTTATGTTGCCCTGGAGAGCTTGCAGAGCACTGGGGAAAAGCAGGCAGAGAATTCCCTGCTAGCACCTTCTCTGTGCCTGGGAAGCACAAGTGTTCACATTGCTTCGCAGAATCGCGTTTGTGCAGAAAACACTAACACTTGTTCAGAAGGAAAGAAAGCACAGAGCCCCAGATTTGATGTTGCCCTGGAGAGCTTGCAGAGCACTGGGGAAAAGCAGGCAGAGAATTCCCTGCTAGCACCTTCTCTGTGCCTGGGAAGCACAAGTGTTCACATTGCTTCGCAGAATCGCGTTTGTGCAGAAAACACTAACACTTGTTCAGAAGGAAAGAAAGCACAGAGCCCCAGATTTGATGTTGCCCTGGAGAGCTTGCAGAGCACTGGGGAAAAGCAGGCAGAGAATTCCCTGCTAGCACCTTCTCTGTGCCTGGGAAGCACAAGTGTTCACATTGCTTCGCAGAATCGCGTTTGTGCAGAAAACACTAACACTTGTTCAGAAGGAAAGAAAGCACAGAGCCCCACATTTTACGTTGCCCTGGAGAGCTTGCAGAGCACTGGGGAAAAGCAGGCAGAGAATTCCCTGCTAGCACCTTCTCTGTGCCTGGGAAGCACAAGTGTTCACATTGCTTCGCAGAATCGCGTTTGTGCAGAAAACACTAACACTTGTTCAGAAGGAAAGAAAGCACAGAGCCCCAGATTTGATGTTGCCCTGGAGAGCTTGCAGAGCACTGGGGAAAAGCAGGCAGAGAATTCCCTGCTAGCACCTTCTCTGTGCCTGGGAAGCACAAGTGTTCACATTGCTTCGCAGAATCGCGTTTGTGCAGAAAACACTAACACTTGTTCAGAAGGAAAGAAAGCACAGAGCCCCACATTTTATGTTGCCCTGGAGAGCTTGCAGAGCACTGGGGAAAAGCAGGCAGAGAATTCCCTGCTAGCACCTTCTCTGTGCCTGGGAAGCACAAGTGTTCACATTGCTTCGCAGAATCGCGTTTGTGCAGAAAACACTAACACTTGTTCAGAAGGAAAGAAAGCACAGAGCCCCAGATTTGATGTTGCCCTGGAGAGCTTGCAGAGCACTGGGGAAAAGCAGGCAGAGAATTCCCTGCTAGCACCTTCTCTGTGCCTGGGAAGCACAAGTGTTCACATTGCTTCGCAGAATCGCGTTTCTGCAGAAAACACTAACACTTGTTCAGAAGGAAAGAAAGCACAGAGCCCCAGATTTGATGTTGCCCTGGAGAGCTTGCAGAGCACTGGGGAAAGGCAGGCAGAGAATTCCCTGCTAGCACCTTCTCTGTGCCTGGGAAGCACAAGTGTTCACATTGCTTCGCAGAATCGCGTTTGTGCAGAAAACACTAACACTTGTTCAGAAGGAAAGAAAGCACAGAGCCCCAGATTTGATGTTGCCCTGGAGAGCTTGCAGAGCACTGGGGAAAAGCAGGCAGAGAATTCCCTGCTAGCAGCTTCTCTGTGCCTGGGAAGCACAAGTGTTCACATTGCTTCGCAGAATCGCGTTTGTGCAGAAAACACTAACACTTGTTCAGAAGGAAAGAAAGCACAGAGCCCCACATTTTATGTTGCCCTGGAGAGCTTGCAGAGCACTGGGGAAAAGCAGGCAGAGTATTCCCTGCTAGCACCTTCTCTGTGCCTGGGAAGCACAAGTGTTCACATTGCTTCGCAGAATCGCGTTTGTGCAGAAAACACTAACACTTGTTCAGAAGGAAAGAAAGCACAGAGCCCCACATTTTATGTTGCCCTGGAGAGCTTGCAGAGCACTGGGGAAAAGCAGGCAGAGAATTCCCTGCTAGCACCTTCTCTGTGCCTGGGAAGCACAAGTGTTCACATTGCTTCGCGGAATCGCGTTTGTGCAGAAAACACTAACACTTGTTCAGAAGGAAAGAAAGCACAGAGCCCCAGATTTGATGTTGCCCTGGAGAGCTTGCAGAGCACTGGGGAAAGGCAGGCAGAGAATTCCCTGCTAGCACCTTCTCTGTGCCTGGGAAGCACAAGTGTTCACATTGCTTCGCAGAATCGCGTTTGTGCAGAAAACACTAACACTTGTTCAGAAGGAAAGAAAGCACAGAGCCCCAGATTTGATGTTGCCCTGGAGAGCTTGCAGAGCACTGGGGAAAAGCAGGCAGAGAATTCCCTGCTAGCAGCTTCTCTGTGCCTGGGAAGCACAAGTGTTCACATTGCTTCGCAGAATCGCGTTTGTGCAGAAAACACTAACACTTGTTCAGAAGGAAAGAAAGCACAGAGCCCCACATTTTATGTTGCCCTGGAGAGCTTGCAGAGCACTGGGGAAAAGCAGGCAGAGAATTCCCTGCTAGCACCTTCTCTGTGCCTGGGAAGCACAAGTGTTCACATTGCTTCGCAGAATCGCGTTTGTGCAGAAAACACTAACACTTGTTCAGAAGGAAAGTAAGCACAGAGCCCCACATTTGATGTTGCCCTGGAGAGCTTGCAGAGCACTGGGGAAAAGCAGGCAGAGAATTCCCTGCTAGCACCTTCTCTGTGCCTGGGAAGCACAAGTGTTCACATTGCTTCGCAGAATCGCGTTTGTGCAGAAAACACTAACACTTGTTCAGAAGGAAAGAAAGCAGAGAGCCCCAGATTTGATGTTGCCCTGGAGAGCTTGCAGAGCACTGGGGAAAGGCAGGCAGAGAATTCCCTGCTAGCACCTTCTCTGTGCCTGGGAAGCACAAGTGTTCACATTGCTTCGCAGAATCGCGTTTGTGCAGAAAACACTAACACTTGTTCAGAAGGAAAGAAAGCAGAGAGCCCCAGATTTGATGTTGCCCTGGAGAGCTTGCAGAGCACTGGGGAAAAGCAGGCAGAGAATTCCCTGCTAGCACCTTCTCTGTGCCTGGGAAGCACAAGTGTTCACATTGCTTCGCAGAATCGCGTTTGTGCAGAAAACACTAACACTTGTTCAGAAGGAAAGAAAGCACAGAGCCCCAGATTTGATGTTGCCCTGGAGAGCTTGCAGAGCACTGGGGAAAAGCAGGCAGAGAATTCCCTGCTAGCACCTTCTCTGTGCCTGGGAAGCACAAGTGTTCACATTGCTTCGCAGAATCGCGTTTGTGCAGAAAACACTAACACTTGTTCAGAAGGAAAGAAAGCACAGAGCCCCAGATTTGATGTTGCCCTGGAGAGCTTGCAGAGCACTGGGGAAAAGCAGGCAGAGAATTCCCTGCTAGCACCTTCTCTGAGCCTGGGAAGCACAAGTGTTCACATTGCTTCGCAGAATCGCGTTTCTGCAGAAAACACTAACACTTGTTCAGAAGGAAAGAAACACAGAGCCCCACATTTTATGTTGCCCTGGAGAGCTTGCAGAGCACTGGGGAAAAGCAGGCAGAGAATTCCCTGCTAGCACCTTCTCTGTGCCTGGGAAGCACAAGTGTTCACATTGCTTCGCAGAATCGCGTTTGTGCAGAAACCACTAACACTTGTTCAGAAGGAAAGAAAGCACAGAGCCCCACATTTTATGTTGCCCTGGAGAGCTTGCAGAGCACTGGGGAAAAGCAGGCAGAGAATTCCCAGCTAGCAGCTTCTCTGTGCCTGGGAAGCACAAGTGTTCACATTGCTTCGCAGAATCGCGTTTCTGCAGAAAACACTAACACTTGTTCAGAAGGAAAGAAAGCACAGAGCCCCACATTTTATGTTGCCCTGGAGAGCTTGCAGAGCACTGGGGAAAGGCAGGCATAGAATTCCTTGCTAGCAGCTTCTCTGTGCCTGGGAAGCACAAGTGTTCACATTGCTTCGCAGAATCGCGTTTGTGCAGAAAACACTAACACTTGTTCAGAAGGAAAGAAAGCACAGAGCCCCACATTTTATGTTGCCCTGGAGAGCTTGCAGAGCACTGGGGAAAAGCAGGCAGAGAATTCCCTGCTAGCACCTTCTCTGTGCCTGGGAAGCACAAGTGTTCACATTGCTTCGCAGAATCGCGTTTGTGCAGAAAACACTAACACTTGTTCAGAAGGAAAGAAAGCAGAGAGCCCCAGATTTTATGTTGCCCTGGAGAGCTTGCAGAGCACTGGGGAAAAGCAGGCAGAGAATTCCCTGCTAGCACCTTCTCTGTGCCTGGGAAGCACAAGTGTTCACATTGCTTCGCAGAATCGCGTTTCTGCAGAAAACACTAACACTTGTTCAGAAGGAAAGAAAGCACAGAGCCCCACATTTTATGTTGCCCTGGAGAGCTTGCAGAGCACTGGGGAAAAGCAGGCAGAGAATTCCCTGCTAGCACCTTCTCTGTGCCTGGGAAGCACAAGTGTTCACATTGCTTCGCAGAATCGCGTTTGTGCAGAAAACACTAACACTTGTTCAGAAGGAAAGAAAGCACAGAGCCCCACATTTTATGTTGCCCTGCAGAGCTTGCAGAGCACTGGGGAAAAGCAGGCAGAGAATTCCCTGCTAGCACCTTCTCTGTGCCTGGGAAGCACAAGTGTTCACATTGCTTCGCAGAATCGCGTTTCTGCAGAAAACACTAACACTTGTTCAGAAGGAAAGAAAGCACAGAGCCCCAGATTTGATGTTGCCCTGGAGAGCTTGCAGAGCACTGGGGAAAGGCAGGCAGAGAATTCCCTGCTAGCACCTTCTCTGTGCCTGGGAAGCACAAGTGTTCACATTGCTTCGCAGAATCGCGTTTGTGCAGAAAACACTAACACTTGTTCAGAAGGAAAGAAAGCACAGAGCCCCAGATTTGATGTTGCCCTGGAGAGCTTGCAGAGCACTGGGGAAAAGCAGGCAGAGAATTCCCTGCTAGCAGCTTCTCTGTGCCTGGGAAGCACAAGTGTTCACATTGCTTCGCAGAATCGCGTTTGTGCAGAAAACACTAACACTTGTTCAGAAGGAAAGTAAGCACAGAGCCCCACATTTGATGTTGCCCTGGAGAGCTTGCAGAGCACTGGGGAAAAGCAGGCAGAGAATTCCCTGCTAGCACCTTCTCTGTGCCTGGGAAGCACAAGTGTTCACATTGCTTCGCAGAATCGCGTTTGTGCAGAAAACACTAACACTTGTTCAGAAGGAAAGAAAGCAGAGAGCCCCAGATTTGATGTTGCCCTGGAGAGCTTGCAGAGCACTGGGGAAAGGCAGGCAGAGAATTCCCTGCTAGCACCTTCTCTGTGCCTGGGAAGCACAAGTGTTCACATTGCTTCGCAGAATCGCGTTTGTGCAGAAAACACTAACACTTGTTCAGAAGGAAAGAAAGCAGAGAGCCCCAGATTTGATGTTGCCCTGGAGAGCTTGCAGAGCACTGGGGAAAAGCAGGCAGAGAATTCCCTGCTAGCACCTTCTCTGTGCCTGGGAAGCACAAGTGTTCACATTGCTTCGCAGAATCGCGTTTGTGCAGAAAACACTAACACTTGTTCAGAAGGAAAGAAAGCACAGAGCCCCAGATTTGATGTTGCCCTGGAGAGCTTGCAGAGCACTGGGGAAAAGCAGGCAGAGAATTCCCTGCTAGCACCTTCTCTGTGCCTGGGAAGCACAAGTGTTCACATTGCTTCGCAGAATCGCGTTTGTGCAGAAAACACTAACACTTGTTCAGAAGGAAAGAAAGCACAGAGCCCCAGATTTGATGTTGCCCTGGAGAGCTTGCAGAGCACTGGGGAAAAGCAGGCAGAGAATTCCCTGCTAGCACCTTCTCTGAGCCTGGGAAGCACAAGTGTTCACATTGCTTCGCAGAATCGCGTTTCTGCAGAAAACACTAACACTTGTTCAGAAGGAAAGAAACACAGAGCCCCACATTTTATGTTGCCCTGGAGAGCTTGCAGAGCACTGGGGAAAAGCAGGCAGAGAATTCCCTGCTAGCACCTTCTCTGTGCCTGGGAAGCACAAGTGTTCACATTGCTTCGCAGAATCGCGTTTGTGCAGAAAACACTAACACTTGTTCAGAAGGAAAGAAAGCACAGAGCCCCACATTTTATGTTGCCCTGCAGAGCTTGCAGAGCACTGGGGAAAAGCAGGCAGAGAATTCCCTGCTAGCACCTTCTCTGTGCCTGGGAAGCACAAGTGTTCACATTGCTTCGCAGAATCGCGTTTCTGCAGAAAACACTAACACTTGTTCAGAAGGAAAGAAAGCACAGAGCCCCAGATTTGATGTTGCCCTGGAGAGCTTGCAGAGCACTGGGGAAAAGCAGGCAGAGAATTCCCTGCTAGCACCTTCTCTGTGCCTGGGAAGCACAAGTGTTCACATTGCTTCGCAGAATCGCGTTTGTGCAGAAAACACTAACACTTGTTCAGAAGGAAAGAAAGCACAGAGCCCCAGATTTTATGTTGCCCTGGAGAGCTTGCAGAGCACTGGGGAAAAGCAGGCAGAGAATTCCCTGCTAGCACCTTCTCTGTGCCTGGGAAGCACAAGTGTTCACATTGCTTCGCAGAATCGCGTTTGTGCAGAAAACACTAACACTTGTTCAGAAGGAAAGAAAGCACAGAGCCCCAGATTTGATGTTGCCCTGGAGAGCTTGCAGAGCACTGGGGAAAAGCAGGCAGAGAATTCCCTGCTAGCACCTTCTCTGTGCCTGGGAAGCACAAGTGTTCACATTGCTTCGCAGAATCGCGTTTGTGCAGAAAACACTAACACTTGTTCAGAAGGAAAGAAAGCACAGAGCCCCAGATTTGATGTTGCCCTGGAGAGCTTGCAGAGCACTGGGGAAAAGCAGGCAGAGAATTCCCTGCTAGCACCTTCTCTGTGCCTGGGAAGCACAAGTGTTCACATTGCTTCGCAGAATCGCGTTTGTGCAGAAAACACTAACACTTGTTCAGAAGGAAAGAAAGCACAGAGCCCCACATTTTATGTTGCCCTGGAGAGCTTGCAGAGCACTGGGGAAAAGCAGGCAGAGAATTCCCTGCTAGCACCTTCTCTGTGCCTGGGAAGCACAAGTGTTCACATTGCTTCGCAGAATCGCGTTTGTGCAGAAAACACTAACACTTGTTCAGAAGGAAAGAAAGCACAGAGCCCCAGATTTGATGTTGCCCTGGAGAGCTTGCAGAGCACTGGGGAAAAGCAGGCAGAGTATTCCCTGCTAGCACCTTCTCTGTGCCTGGGAAGCACAAGTGTTCACATTGCTTCGCAGAATCGCGTTTGTGCAGAAAACACTAACACTTGTTCAGAAGGAAAGAAAGCACAGAGCCCCACATTTTATGTTGCCCTGGAGAGCTTGCAGAGCACTGGGGAAAAGCAGGCAGAGAATTCCCTGCTAGCACCTTCTCTGTGCCTGGGAAGCACAAGTGTTCACATTGCTTCGCGGAATCGCGTTTGTGCAGAAAACACTAACACTTGTTCAGAAGGAAAGAAAGCACAGAGCCCCAGATTTGATGTTGCCCTGGAGAGCTTGCAGAGCACTGGGGAAAGGCAGGCAGAGAATTCCCTGCTAGCACCTTCTCTGTGCCTGGGAAGCACAAGTGTTCACATTGCTTCGCAGAATCGCGTTTGTGCAGAAAACACTAACACTTGTTCAGAAGGAAAGAAAGCACAGAGCCCCAGATTTGATGTTGCCCTGGAGAGCTTGCAGAGCACTGGGGAAAAGCAGGCAGAGAATTCCCTGCTAGCAGCTTCTCTGTGCCTGGGAAGCACAAGTGTTCACATTGCTTCGCAGAATCGCGTTTGTGCAGAAAACACTAACACTTGTTCAGAAGGAAAGAAAGCACAGAGCCCCAGATTTGATGTTGCCCTGGAGAGCTTGCAGAGCACTGGGGAAAAGCAGGCAGAGAATTCCCTGCTAGCAGCTTCTCTGTGCCTGGGAAGCACAAGTGTTCACATTGCTTCGCAGAATCGCGTTTGTGCAGAAAACACTAACACTTGTTCAGAAGGAAAGTAAGCACAGAGCCCCACATTTGATGTTGCCCTGGAGAGCTTGCAGAGCACTGGGGAAAAGCAGGCAGAGAATTCCCTGCTAGCACCTTCTCTGTGCCTGGGAAGCACAAGTGTTCACATTGCTTCGCAGAATCGCGTTTGTGCAGAAAACACTAACACTTGTTCAGAAGGAAAGAAAGCAGAGAGCCCCAGATTTGATGTTGCCCTGGAGAGCTTGCAGAGCACTGGGGAAAGGCAGGCAGAGAATTCCCTGCTAGCACCTTCTCTGTGCCTGGGAAGCACAAGTGTTCACATTGCTTCGCAGAATCGCGTTTGTGCAGAAAACACTAACACTTGTTCAGAAGGAAAGAAAGCAGAGAGCCCCAGATTTGATGTTGCCCTGGAGAGCTTGCAGAGCACTGGGGAAAAGCAGGCAGAGAATTCCCTGCTAGCACCTTCTCTGTGCCTGGGAAGCACAAGTGTTCACATTGCTTCGCAGAATCGCGTTTGTGCAGAAAACACTAACACTTGTTCAGAAGGAAAGAAAGCACAGAGCCCCACATTTGATGTTGCCCTGGAGAGCTTGCAGAGCACTGGGGAAAAGCAGGCAGAGAATTCCCTGCTAGCACCTTCTCTGTGCCTGGGAAGCACAAGTGTTCACATTGCTTCGCAGAATCGCGTTTGTGCAGAAAACACTAACACTTGTTCAGAAGGAAAGAAAGCACAGAGCCCCAGATTTGATGTTGCCCTGGAGAGCTTGCAGAGCACTGGGGAAAAGCAGGCAGAGAATTCCCTGCTAGCACCTTCTCTGAGCCTGGGAAGCACAAGTGTTCACATTGCTTCGCAGAATCGCGTTTGTGCAGAAAACACTAACACTTGTTCAGAAGGAAAGAAACACAGAGCCCCAGATTTGATGTTGCCCTGGAGAGCTTGCAGAGCACTGGCGAAAAGCAGGCAGAGAATTCCCTGCTAGCACCTTCTCTGTGCCTGGGAAGCACAAGTGTTCACATTGCTTCGCAGAATCGCGTTTGTGCAGAAACCACTAACACTTGTTCAGAAGGAAAGAAAGCACAGAGCCCCACATTTTATGTTGCCCTGGAGAGCTTGCAGAGCACTGGGGAAAGGCAGGCAGAGAATTCCCAGCTAGCAGCTTCTCTGTGCCTGGGAAGCACAAGTGTTCACATTGCTTCGCAGAATCGCGTTTCTGCAGAAAACACTAACACTTGTTCAGAAGGAAAGAAAGCACAGAGCCCCACATTTTATGTTGCCCTGGAGAGCTTGCAGAGCACTGGGGAAAGGCAGGCATAGAATTCCCTGCTAGCAGCTTCTCTGTGCCTGGGAAGCACAAGTGTTCACATTGCTTCGCAGAATCGCGTTTGTGCAGAAAACACTAACACTTGTTCAGAAGGAAAGAAAGCACAGAGCCCCACATTTTATGTTGCCCTGGAGAGCTTGCAGAGCACTGGGGAAAAGCAGGCAGAGAATTCCCTGCTAGCACCTTCTCTGTGCCTGGGAAGCACAAGTGTTCACATTGCTTCGCAGAATCGCGTTTGTGCAGAAAACACTAACACTTGTTCAGAAGGAAAGAAAGCACAGAGCCCCAGATTTGATGTTGCCCTGGAGAGCTTGCAGAGCACTGGGGAAAAGCAGGCAGAGAATTCCCTGCTAGCACCTTCTCTGTGCCTGGGAAGCACAAGTGTTCACATTGCTTCGCAGAATCGCGTTTGTGCAGAAAACACTAACACTTGTTCAGAAGGAAAGAAAGCACAGAGCCCCACATTTTATGTTGCCCTGGAGAGCTTGCAGAGCACTGGGGAAAAGCAGGCAGAGAATTCCCTGCTAGCACCTTCTCTGTGCCTGGGAAGCACAAGTGTTCACATTGCTTCGCAGAATCGCGTTTGTGCAGAAAACACTAACACTTGTTCAGAAGGAAAGAAAGCACAGAGCCCCAGATTTGATGTTGCCCTGGAGAGCTTGCAGAGCACTGGGGAAAAGCAGGCAGAGAATTCCCTGCTAGCACCTTCTCTGTGCCTGGGAAGCACAAGTGTTCACATTGCTTCGCAGAATCGCGTTTGTGCAGAAAACACTAACACTTGTTCAGAAGGAAAGTAAGCACAGAGCCCCACATTTGATGTTGCCCTGGAGAGCTTGCAGAGCACTGGGGAAAAGCAGGCAGAGAATTCCCTGCTAGCACCTTCTCTGTGCCTGGGAAGCACAAGTGTTCACATTGCTTCGCAGAATCGCGTTTGTGCAGAAAACACTAACACTTGTTCAGAAGGAAAGAAAGCAGAGAGCCCCAGATTTGATGTTGCCCTGGAGAGCTTGCAGAGCACTGGGGAAAGGCAGGCAGAGAATTCCCTGCTAGCACCTTCTCTGTGCCTGGGAAGCACAAGTGTTCACATTGCTTCGCAGAATCGCGTTTGTGCAGAAAACACTAACACTTGTTCAGAAGGAAAGAAAGCAGAGAGCCCCAGATTTGATGTTGCCCTGGAGAGCTTGCAGAGCACTGGGGAAAAGCAGGCAGAGAATTCCCTGCTAGCACCTTCTCTGTGCCTGGGAAGCACAAGTGTTCACATTGCTTCGCAGAATCGCGTTTGTGCAGAAAACACTAACACTTGTTCAGAAGGAAAGAAAGCACAGAGCCCCAGATTTGATGTTGCCCTGGAGAGCTTGCAGAGCACTGGGGAAAAGCAGGCAGAGAATTCCCTGCTAGCACCTTCTCTGTGCCTGGGAAGCACAAGTGTTCACATTGCTTCGCAGAATCGCGTTTGTGCAGAAAACACTAACACTTGTTCAGAAGGAAAGAAAGCACAGAGCCCCAGATTTGATGTTGCCCTGGAGAGCTTGCAGAGCACTGGGGAAAAGCAGGCAGAGAATTCCCTGCTAGCACCTTCTCTGAGCCTGGGAAGCACAAGTGTTCACATTGCTTCGCAGAATCGCGTTTGTGCAGAAAACACTAACACTTGTTCAGAAGGAAAGAAACACAGAGCCCCAGATTTGATGTTGCCCTGGAGAGCTTGCAGAGCACTGGCGAAAAGCAGGCAGAGAATTCCCTGCTAGCACCTTCTCTGTGCCTGGGAAGCACAAGTGTTCACATTGCTTCGCAGAATCGCGTTTGTGCAGAAACCACTAACACTTGTTCAGAAGGAAAGAAAGCACAGAGCCCCACATTTTATGTTGCCCTGGAGAGCTTGCAGAGCACTGGGGAAAAGCAGGCAGAGAATTCCCAGCTAGCAGCTTCTCTGTGCCTGGGAAGCACAAGTGTTCACATTGCTTCGCAGAATCGCGTTTCTGCAGAAAACACTAACACTTGTTCAGAAGGAAAGAAAGCACAGAGCCCCACATTTTATGTTGCCCTGGAGAGCTTGCAGAGCACTGGGGAAAGGCAGGCATAGAATTCCCTGCTAGCAGCTTCTCTGTGCCTGGGAAGCACAAGTGTTCACATTGCTTCGCAGAATCGCGTTTGTGCAGAAAACACTAACACTTGTTCAGAAGGAAAGAAAGCACAGAGCCCCACATTTTATGTTGCCCTGGAGAGCTTGCAGAGCACTGGGGAAAAGCAGGCAGAGAATTCCCTGCTAGCACCTTCTCTGTGCCTGGGAAGCACAAGTGTTCACATTGCTTCGCAGAATCGCGTTTGTGCAGAAAACACTAACACTTGTTCAGAAGGAAAGAAAGCACAGAGCCCCAGATTTGATGTTGCCCTGGAGAGCTTGCAGAGCACTGGGGAAAAGCAGGCAGAGAATTCCCTGCTAGCACCTTCTCTGTGCCTGGGAAGCACAAGTGTTCACATTGCTTCGCAGAATCGCGTTTGTGCAGAAAACACTAACACTTGTTCAGAAGGAAAGAAAGCACAGAGCCCCACATTTTATGTTGCCCTGGAGAGCTTGCAGAGCACTGGGGAAAAGCAGGCAGAGAATTCCCTGCTAGCACCTTCTCTGTGCCTGGGAAGCACAAGTGTTCACATTGCTTCGCAGAATCGCGTTTGTGCAGAAAACACTAACACTTGTTCAGAAGGAAAGAAAGCACAGAGCCCCACATTTTATGTTGCCCTGCAGAGCTTGCAGAGCACTGGGGAAAAGCAGGCAGAGAATTCCCTGCTAGCACCTTCTCTGTGCCTGGGAAGCACAAGTGTTCACATTGCTTCGCAGAATCGCGTTTGTGCAGAAAACACTAACACTTGTTCAGAAGGAAAGAAAGCACAGAGCCCCAGATTTGATGTTGCCCTGGAGAGCTTGCAGAGCACTGGGGAAAAGCAGGCAGAGAATTCCCTGCTAGCACCTTCTCTGTGCCTGGGAAGCACAAGTGTTCACATTGCTTCGCAGAATCGCGTTTGTGCAGAAAACACTAACACTTGTTCAGAAGGAAAGAAAGCACAGAGCCCCACATTTGATGTTGCCCTGGAGAGCTTGCAGAGCACTGGGGAAAAGCAGGCAGAGAATTCCCTGCTAGCACCTTCTCTGAGCCTGGGAAGCACAAGTGTTCACATTGCTTCGCAGAATCGCGTTTGTGCAGAAAACACTAACACTTGTTCAGAAGGAAAGAAACACAGAGCCCCACATTTTATGTTGCCCTGGAGAGCTTGCAGAGCACTGGGGAAAAGCAGGCAGAGAATTCCCTGCTAGCACCTTCTCTGTGCCTGGGAAGGAGAAGTGTTCACATTGCTTCGCAGAATCGCGTTTGTGCAGAAACCACTAACACTTGTTCAGAAGGAAAGAAAGCACAGAGCCCCACATTTTATGTTGCCCTGGAGAGCTTGCAGAGCACTGGGGAAAAGCAGGCAGAGAATTCCCTGCTAGCACCTTCTCTGTGCCTGGGAAGCACAAGTGTTCACATTGCTTCGAAGAATCGCGTTTCTGCAGAAAACACTAACACTTGTTCAGAAGGAAAGGAAGCACAGAGCCCCACATTTTATGTTGCCCTGGAGAGCTTGCAGAGCACTGGGGAAAAGCAGGCAGAGAATTCCCTGCTAGCACCTTCTCTGTGCCTGGGAAGCACAAGTGTTCACATTGCTTCGCAGAATCGCGTTTGTGCAGAAAACACTAACACTTGTTCAGAAGGAAAGAAAGCAGAGAGCCCCAGATTTGATGTTGCCCTGGAGAGCTTGCAGAGCACTGGGGAAAGGCAGGCATAGAATTCCCTGCTAGCAGCTTCTCTGTGCCTGGGAAGCACAAGTGTTCACATTGCTTCGCAGAATCGCGTTTGTGCAGAAAACACTAACACTTGTTCAGAAGGAAAGAAAGCACAGAGCCCCAGATTTGATGTTGCCCTGGAGAGCTTGCAGAGCACTGGGGAAAAGCAGGCAGAGAATTCCCTGCTAGCACCTTCTCTGTGCCTGGGAAGCACAAGTGTTCACATTGCTTCGCAGAATCGCGTTTGTGCAGAAAACACTAACACTTGTTCAGAAGGAAAGAAAGCACAGAGCCCCACATTTTATGTTGTCCTGGAGAGCTTGCAGAGCACTGGGGAAAAGCAGGCAGAGAATTCCCTGCTAGCAGCTTCTCTGTGCCTGGGAAGCACAAGTGTTCACATTGCTTCGCAGAATCGCGTTTGTGCAGAAAACACTAACACTTGTTCAGAAGGAAAGAAAGCACAGAGCCCCACATTTTATGTTGCCCTGGAGAGCTTGCAGAGCACTGGGGAAAAGCAGGCAGAGAATTCCCTGCTAGCACCTTCTCTGTGCCTGGGAAGCACAAGTGTTCACATTGCTTCGCAGAATCGCGTTTGTGCAGAAAACACTAACACTTGTTCAGAAGGAAAGAAAGCACAGAGCCCCACATTTTATGTTGCCCTGGAGAGCTTGCAGAGCACTGGGGAAAAGCAGGCAGAGAATTCCCTGCTAGCACCTTCTCTGTGCCTGGGAAGCACAAGTGTTCACATTGCTTCGCAGAATCGCGTTTGTGCAGAAAACACTAACACTTGTTCAGAAGGAAAGAAAGCACAGAGCCCCAGATTTGATGTTGCCCTGGAGAGCTTGCAGAGCACTGGGGAAAAGCAGGCAGAGAATTCCCTGCTAGCACCTTCTCTGTGCCTGGGAAGCACAAGTGTTCACATTGCTTCGCAGAATCGCGTTTGTGCAGAAACCACTAACACTTGTTCAGAAGGAAAGAAAGCACAGAGCCCCAGATTTGATGTTGCCCTGGAGAGCTTGCAGAGCACTGGGGAAAAGCAGGCAGAGAATTCCCTGCTAGCACCTTCTCTGTGCCTGGGAAGCACAAGTGTTCACATTGCTTCGCAGAATCGCGTTTGTGCAGAAAACACTAACACTTGTTCAGAAGGAAAGAAAGCAGAGAGCCCCAGATTTTATGTTGCCCTGGAGAGCTTGCAGAGCACTGGGGAAAAGCAGGCAGAGAATTCCCAGCTAGCAGCTTCTCTGTGCCTGGGAAGCACAAGTGTTCACATTGCTTCGCAGAATCGCGTTTCTGCAGAAAACACTAACACTTGTTCAGAAGGAAAGAAAGCACAGAGCCCCAGATTTGATGTTGCCCTGGAGAGCTTGCAGAGCACTGGGGAAAAGCAGGCAGAGAATTCCCTGCTAGCACCTTCTCTGTGCCTGGGAAGCACAAGTGTTCACATTGCTTCGCAGAATCGCGTTTGTGCAGAAAACACTAACACTTGTTCAGAAGGAAAGAAAGCACAGAGCCCCAGATTTGATGTTGCCCTGGAGAGCTTGCAGAGCACTGGGGAAAAGCAGGCAGAGAATTCCCTGCTAGCACCTTCTCTGTGCCTGGGAAGCACAAGTGTTCACATTGCTTCGCAGAATCGCGTTTGTGCAGAAAACACTAACACTTGTTCAGAAGGAAAGGAAGCACAGAGCCCCACATTTTATGTTGCCCTGGAGAGCTTGCAGAGCACTGGGGAAAAGCAGGCAGAGAATTCCCTGCTAGCACCTTCTCTGTGCCTGGGAAGCACAAGTGTTCACATTGCTTCGCAGAATCGCGTTTGTGCAGAAAACACTAACACTTGTTCAGAAGGAAAGAAAGCAGAGAGCCCCAGATTTTATGTTGCCCTGGAGAGCTTGCAGAGCACTGGGGAAAAGCAGGCAGAGAATTCCCTGCTAGCACCTTCTCTGTGCCTGGGAAGCACAAGTGTTCACATTGCTTCGCAGAATCGCGTTTGTGCAGAAAACACTAACACTTGTTCGGAAGGAAAGAAAGCACAGAGCCCCAGATTTGATGTTGCCCTGGAGAGCTTGCAGAGCACTGGGGAAAAGCAGGCAGAGAATTCCCTGCTAGCACCTTCTCTGTGCCTGGGAAGCACAAGTGTTCACATTGCTTCGCAGAATCGCGTTTGTGCAGAAAACACTAACACTTGTTCAGAAGGAAAGAAAGCAGAGAGCCCCAGATTTGATGTTGCCCTGGAGAGCTTGCAGAGCACTGGGGAAAAGCAGGCAGAGAATTCCCTGCTAGCAGCTTCTCTGTGCCTGGGAAGCACAAGTGTTCACATTGCTTCGCAGAATCGCGTTTGTGCAGAAAACACTAACACTTGTTCAGAAGGAAAGAAAGCACAGAGCCCCACATTTTATGTTGCCCTGGAGAGCTTGCAGAGCACTGGGGAAAAGCAGGCAGAGAATTCCCTGCTAGCACCTTCTCTGTGCCTGGGAAGCACAAGTGTTCACATTGCTTCGCAGAATCGCGTTTCTGCAGAAAACACTAACACTTGTTCAGAAGGAAAGAAAGCAGAGAGCCCCAGATTTTATGTTGCCCTGGAGAGCTTGCAGAGCACTGGGGAAAAGCAGGCAGAGAATTCCCTGCTAGCACCTTCTCTGTGCCTGGGAAGCACAAGTGTTCACATTGCTTCGCAGAATCGCGTTTCTGCAGGAAACACTAACACTTGTTCAGAAGGAAAGAAAGCACAGAGCCCCACATTTTATGTTGCCCTGGAGAGCTTGCAGAGCACTGGGGAAAAGCAGGCAGAGAATTCCCTGCTAGCACCTTCGCTGTGCCTGGGAATCACAAGTGTTCACATTGCTTCGCAGAATAGCGTTTGTGCAGAAAACACTAACACTTGTTCAGAAGGAAAGAAAGCACAGAGCCCCACATTTTATGTTGCCCTGGAGAGCTTGCAGAGCACTGGGGAAAGGCAGGCAGAGAATTCCCTGCTAGCACCTTCTCTGTGCCTGGGAAGCACAAGTGTTCACATTGCTTCGCAGAATCGCGTTTGTGCAGAAAACACTAACACTTGTTCAGAAGGAAAGAAAGCACAGAGCCCCAGATTTTATGTTGCCCTGGAGAGCTTGCAGAGCACTGGGGAAAAGCAGGCAGAGAATTCCCTGCTAGCACCTTCTCTGTGCCTGGGAAGCACAAGTGTTCACATTGCTTCGCAGAATCGCGTTTGTGCAGAAAACACTAACACTTGTTCAGAAGGAAAGAAAGCACAGAGCCCCACATTTTATGTTGCCCTGGAGAGCTTGCAGAGCACTGGGGAAAAGCAGGCAGAGAATTCCCTGCTAGCACCTTCTCTGTGCCTGGGAAGCAAAAGTGTTCACATTGCTTCGCAGAATCGCGTTTGTGCAGAAAACACTAACACTTGTTCAGAAGGAAAGAAAGCACAGAGCCCCAGATTTGATGTTGCCCTGGAGAGCTTGCAGAGCACTGGGGAAAAGCAGGCAGAGAATTCCCTGCTAGCACCTTCTCTGTGCCTGGGAAGCACAAGTGTTCACATTGCTTCGCAGAGTCGCGTTTGTGCAGAAAACACTAACACTTGTTCAGAAGGAAAGAAAGCACAGAGCCCCAGATTTGATGTTGCCCTGGAGAGCTTGCAGAGCACTGGGGAAAGGCAGGCAGAGAATTCCCTGCTAGCAGCTTCTCTGTGCCTGGGAAGCACAAGTGTTCACATTGCTTCGCAGAATCGCGTTTGTGCAGAAACCACTAACACTTGTTCAGAAGGAAAGAAAGCAGAGAGCCCCAGATTTTATGTTGCCCTGGAGAGCTTGCAGAGCACTGGGGAAAAGCAGGCAGAGAATTCCCTGCTAGCACCTTCTCTGTGCCTGGGAAGCACAAGTGTTCACATTGCTTCGCAGAATCGCGTTTGTGCAGAAACCACTAACACTTGTTCAGAAGGAAAGAAAGCAGAGAGCCCCAGATTTGATGTTGCCCTGGAGAGCTTGCAGAGCACTGGGGAAAAGCAGGCAGAGAATTCCCTGCTAGCACCTTCTCTGTGCCTGGGAAGCACAAGTGTTCACATTGCTTCGCAGAATCGCGTTTGTGCAGAAAACACTAACACTTGTTCAGAAGGAAAGAAAGCACAGAGCCCCAGATTTGATGTTGCCCTGGAGAGCTTGCAGAGCACTGGGGAAAAGCAGGCAGAGAATTCCCTGCTAGCACCTTCTCTGTGCCTGGGAAGCACAAGTGTTCACATTGCTTCGCAGAATCGCGTTTGTGCAGAAAACACTAACACTTGTTCGGAAGGAAAGAAAGCACAGAGCCCCACATTTTATGTTGCCCTGGAGAGCTTGCAGAGCACTGGGGAAAAGCAGGCAGAGAATTCCCTGCTAGCACCTTCTCTGTGCCTGGGAAGCACAAGTGTTCACATTGCTTCGCAGAATCGCGTTTGTGCAGAAAACACTAACACTTGTTCAGAAGGAAAGAAAGCAGAGAGCCCCAGATTTGATGTTGCCCTGGAGAGCTTGCAGAGCACTGGGGAAAAGCAGGCAGAGAATTCCCTGCTAGCAGCTTCTCTGTGCCTGGGAAGCACAAGTGTTCACATTGCTTCGCAGAATCGCGTTTGTGCAGAAAACACTAACACTTGTTCAGAAGGAAAGAAAGCACAGAGCCCCACATTTTATGTTGCCCTGGAGAGCTTGCAGAGCACTGGGGAAAAGCAGGCAGAGAATTCCCTGCTAGCACCTTCTCTGTGCCTGGGAAGCACAAGTGTTCACATTGCTTCGCAGAATCGCGTTTCTGCAGAAAACACTAACACTTGTTCAGAAGGAAAGAAAGCAGAGAGCCCCAGATTTTATGTTGCCCTGGAGAGCTTGCAGAGCACTGGGGAAAAGCAGGCAGAGAATTCCCTGCTAGCACCTTCTCTGTGCCTGGGAAGCACAAGTGTTCACATTGCTTCGCAGAATCGCGTTTCTGCAGGAAACACTAACACTTGTTCAGAAGGAAAGAAAGCACAGAGCCCCACATTTTATGTTGCCCTGGAGAGCTTGCAGAGCACTGGGGAAAAGCAGGCAGAGAATTCCCTGCTAGCACCTTCGCTGTGCCTGGGAATCACAAGTGTTCACATTGCTTCGCAGAATAGCGTTTGTGCAGAAAACACTAACACTTGTTCAGAAGGAAAGAAAGCACAGAGCCCCACATTTTATGTTGCCCTGGAGAGCTTGCAGAGCACTGGGGAAAGGCAGGCAGAGAATTCCCTGCTAGCACCTTCTCTGTGCCTGGGAAGCACAAGTGTTCACATTGCTTCGCAGAATCGCGTTTGTGCAGAAAACACTAACACTTGTTCAGAAGGAAAGAAAGCACAGAGCCCCAGATTTGATGTTGCCCTGGAGAGCTTGCAGAGCACTGGGGAAAAGCAGGCAGAGAATTCCCTGCTAGCACCTTCTCTGTGCCTGGGAAGCACAAGTGTTCACATTGCTTCGCAGAATCGCGTTTGTGCAGAAAACACTAACACTTGTTCAGAAGGAAAGAAAGCACAGAGCCCCACATTTTATGTTGCCCTGGAGAGCTTGCAGAGCACTGGGGAAAAGCAGGCAGAGAATTCCCTGCTAGCACCTTCTCTGTGCCTGGGAAGCAAAAGTGTTCACATTGCTTCGCAGAATCGCGTTTGTGCAGAAAACACTAACACTTGTTCAGAAGGAAAGAAAGCACAGAGCCCCAGATTTGATGTTGCCCTGGAGAGCTTGCAGAGCACTGGGGAAAAGCAGGCAGAGAATTCCCTGCTAGCACCTTCTCTGTGCCTGGGAAGCACAAGTGTTCACATTGCTTCGCAGAGTCGCGTTTGTGCAGAAAACACTAACACTTGTTCAGAAGGAAAGAAAGCACAGAGCCCCAGATTTGATGTTGCCCTGGAGAGCTTGCAGAGCACTGGGGAAAGGCAGGCAGAGAATTCCCTGCTAGCAGCTTCTCTGTGCCTGGGAAGCACAAGTGTTCACATTGCTTCGCAGAATCGCGTTTGTGCAGAAAACACTAACACTTGTTCAGAAGGAAAGAAAGCAGAGAGCCCCACATTTTATGTTGCCCTGGAGAGCTTGCAGAGCACTGGGGAAAAGCAGGCAGAGAATTCCCTGCTAGCAGCTTCTCTGTGCCTGGGAAGCACAAGTGTTCACATTGCTTCGCAGAATCGCGTTTGTGCAGAAACCACTAACACTTGTTCAGAAGGAAAGAAAGCAGAGAGCCCCAGATTTTATGTTGCCCTGGAGAGCTTGCAGAGCACTGGGGAAAAGCAGGCAGAGAATTCCCTGCTAGCACCTTCTCTGTGCCTGGGAAGCACAAGTGTTCACATTGCTTCGCAGAATCGCGTTTGTGCAGAAACCACTAACACTTGTTCAGAAGGAAAGAAAGCAGAGAGCCCCAGATTTGATGTTGCCCTGGAGAGCTTGCAGAGCACTGGGGAAAAGCAGGCAGAGAATTCCCTGCTAGCACCTTCTCTGTGCCTGGGAAGCACAAGTGTTCACATTGCTTCGCAGAATCGCGTTTGTGCAGAAAACACTAACACTTGTTCAGAAGGAAAGAAAGCAGAGAGCCCCAGATTTGATGTTGCCCTGGAGAGCTTGCAGAGCACTGGGGAAAAGCAGGCAGAGAATTCCCTGCTAGCACCTTCTCTGTGCCTGGGAAGCACAAGTGTTCACATTGCTTCGCAGAATCGCGTTTGTGCAGAAAACACTAACACTTGTTCAGAAGGAAAGAAAGCACAGAGCCCCAGATTTGATGTTGCCTTGGAGAGCTTGCAGAGCACTGGGGAAAGGCAGGCAGAGAATTCCCTGCTAGCACCTTCTCTGTGCCTGGGAAGCACAAGTGTTCACATTGCTTCGCAGAATCGCGTTTGTGCAGAAAACACTAACACTTGTTCAGAAGGAAAGAAAGCAGAGAGCCCCAGATTTTATGTTGCCCTGGAGAGCTTGCAGAGCACTGGGGAAAAGCAGGCAGAGAATTCCCTGCTAGCACCTTCTCTGTGCCTGGGAAGCAAAAGTGTTCACATTGCTTCGCAGAATCGCGTTTGTGCAGAAAACACTAACACTTGTTCAGAAGGAAAGAAAGCACAGAGCCCCACATTTGATGTTGCCCTGGAGAGCTTGCAGAGCACTGGGGAAAAGCAGGCAGAGAATTCCCTGCTAGCACCTTCTCTGTGCCTGGGAAGCACAAGTGTTCACATTGCTTCGCAGAGTCGCGTTTGTGCAGAAAACACTAACACTTGTTCAGAAGGAAAGAAAGCACAGAGCCCCAGATTTGATGTTGCCCTGGAGAGCTTGCAGAGCACTGGGGAAAGGCAGGCAGAGAATTCCCTGCTAGCACCTTCTCTGTGCCTGGGAAGGAGAAGTGTTCACATTGCTTCGCAGAATCGCGTTTGTGCAGAAACCACTAACACTTGTTCAGAAGGAAAGAAAGCACAGAGCCCCACATTTTATGTTGCCCTGGAGAGCTTGCAGAGCACTGGGGAAAAGCAGGCAGAGAATTCCCTGCTAGCAGCTTCTCTGTGCCTGGGAAGCACAAGTGTTCACATTGCTTCGCAGAATCGCGTTTGTGCAGAAACCACTAACACTTGTTCAGAAGGAAAGAAAGCAGAGAGCCCCAGATTTTATGTTGCCCTGGAGAGCTTGCAGAGCACTGGGGAAAAGCAGGCAGAGAATTCCCTGCTAGCACCTTCTCTGTGCCTGGGAAGCACAAGTGTTCACATTGCTTCGCAGAATCGCGTTTGTGCAGAAACCACTAACACTTGTTCAGAAGGAAAGAAAGCACAGAGCCCCACATTTTATGTTGCCCTGGAGAGCTTGCAGAGCACTGGGGAAAAGCAGGCAGAGAATTCCCTGCTAGCACCTTCTCTGTGCCTGGGAAGCACAAGTGTTCACATTGCTTCGCAGAATCGCGTTTGTGCAGAAACCACTAACACTTGTTCAGAAGGAAAGAAAGCAGAGAGCCCCAGATTTTATGTTGCCCTGGAGAGCTTGCAGAGCACTGGGGAAAAGCAGGCAGAGAATTCCCTGCTAGCACCTTCTCTGTGCCTGGGAAGCACAAGTGTTCACATTGCTTCGCAGAATCGCGTTTGTGCAGAAAACACTAACACTTGTTCAGAAGGAAAGAAAGCACAGAGCCCCACATTTTATGTTGCCCTGGAGAGCTTGCAGAGCACTGGGGAAAAGCAGGCAGAGAATTCCCTGCTAGCACCTTCTCTGTGCCTGGGAAGCACAAGTGTTCACATTGCTTCGCAGAATCGCGTTTGTGCAGAAAACACTAACACTTGTTCAGAAGGAAAGAAAGCACAGAGCCCCACATTTTATGTTGCCCTGGAGAGCTTGCAGAGCACTGGGGAAAAGCAGGCAGAGAATTCCCTGCTAGCAGCTTCGCTGTGCCTGGGAAGCACAAGTGTTCACATTGCTTCGCAGAATCGCGTTTGTGCAGAAAATACTAACACTTGTTCAGAAGGAAAGAAAGCACAGAGCCCCAGATTTGATGTTGCCCTGGAGAGCTTGCAGAGCACTGGGGAAAGGCAGGCAGAGAATTCCCTGCTAGCACCTTCTCTGTGCCTGGGAAGCACAAGTGTTCACATTGCTTCGCAGAATCGCGTTTGTGCAGAAAACACTAACACTTGTTCAGAAGGAAAGAAAGCACAGAGCCCCACATTTTATGTTGCCCTGGAGAGCTTGCAGAGCACTGGGGAAAAGCAGGCAGAGAATTCCCTGCTAGCACCTTCTCTGTGCCTGGGAAGCACAAGTGTTCACATTGCTTCGCAGAATCGCGTTTCTGCAGAAAACACTAACACTTGTTCAGAAGGAAAGAAAGCAGAGAGCCCCACATTTTATGTTGCCCTGGAGAGCTTGCAGAGCACTGGGGAAAAGCAGGCAGAGAATTCCCTGCTAGCAGCTTCTCTGTGCCTGGGAAGCACAAGTGTTCACATTGCTTCGCAGAATCGCGTTTGTGCAGAAAACACTAACACTTGTTCAGAAGGAAAGAAAGCAGAGAGCCCCAGATTTTATGTTGCCCTGGAGAGCTTGCAGAGCACTGGGGAAAAGCAGGCAGAGAATTCCCTGCTAGCACCTTCTCTGTGCCTGGGAAGCACAAGTGTTCACATTGCTTCGCAGAATCGCGTTTGTGCAGAAAACACTAACACTTGTTCAGAAGGAAAGAAAGCAGAGAGCCCCAGATTTTATGTTGCCCTGGAGAGCTTGCAGAGCACTGGGGAAAAGCAGGCAGAGAATTCCCTGCTAGCACCTTCTCTGTGCCTGGGAAGCAAAAGTGTTCACATTGCTTCGCAGAATCGCGTTTGTGCAGAAAACACTAACACTTGTTCAGAAGGAAAGAAAGCACAGAGCCCCAGATTTGATGTTGCCCTGGAGAGCTTGCAGAGCACTGGGGAAAAGCAGGCAGAGAATTCCCTGCTAGCACCTTCTCTGTGCCTGGGAAGCACAAGTGTTCACATTGCTTCGCAGAATCGCGTTTGTGCAGAAAACACTAACACTTGTTCAGAAGGAAAGAAAGCACAGAGCCCCAGATTTGATGTTGCCCTGGAGAGCTTGCAGAGCACTGGGGAAAAGCAGGCAGAGAATTCCCTGCTAGCACCTTCTCTGTGCCTGGGAAGCACAAGTGTTCACATTGCTTCGCAGAATCGCGTTTGTGCAGAAAACACTAACACTTGTTCAGAAGGAAAGAAAGCACAGAGCCCCACATTTTATGTTGCCCTGGAGAGCTTGCAGAGCACTGGGGAAAAGCAGGCAGAGAATTCCCTGCTAGCACCTTCTCTGTGCCTGGGAAGCACAAGTGTTCACATTGCTTCGCAGAATCGCGTTTGTGCAGAAAACACTAACACTTGTTCAGAAGGAAAGAAAGCACAGAGCCCCAGATTTGATGTTGCCCTGGAGAGCTTGCAGAGCACTGGGGAAAAGCAGGCAGAGAATTCCCTGCTAGCACCTTCTCTGTGCCTGGGAAGCACAAGTGTTCACATTGCTTCGCAGAATCGCGTTTGTGCAGAAAACACTAACACTTGTTCAGAAGGAAAGAAAGCACAGAGCCCCACATTTTATGTTGCCCTGGAGAGCTTGCAGAGCACTGGGGAAAAGCAGGCAGAGAATTCCCTGCTAGCACCTTCTCTGTGCCTGGGAAGCACAAGTGTTCACATTGCTTCGCAGAATCGCGTTTGTGCAGAAACCACTAACACTTGTTCAGAAGGAAAGAAAGCAGAGAGCCCCACATTTTATGTTGCCCTGGAGAGCTTGCAGAGCACTGGGGAAAAGCAGGCAGAGAATTCCCTGCTAGCACCTTCTCTGTGCCTGGGAAGCACAAGTGTTCACATTGCTTCGCAGAATCGCGTTTCTGCAGAAAACACTAACACTTGTTCAGAAGGAAAGAAAGCACAGAGCCCCACATTTGATGTTGCCCTGGAGAGCTTGCAGAGCACTGGGGAAAAGCAGGCAGAGAATTCCCTGCTAGCAGCTTCTCTGTGCCTGGGAAGCACAAGTGTTCACATTGCTTCACAGAATCGCGTTTGTGCAGAAACCACTAACACTTGTTCAGAAGGAAAGAAAGCAGAGAGCCCCAGATTTTATGTTGCCCTGGAGAGCTTGCAGAGCACTGGGGAAAAGCAGGCAGAGAATTCCCTGCTAGCACCTTCTCTGTGCCTGGGAAGCACAAGTGTTCACATTGCTTCGCAGAATCGCGTTTCTGCAGAAAACACTAACACTTGTTCAGAAGGAAAGAAAGCACAGAGCCCCAGATTTGATGTTGCCCTGGAGAGCTTGCAGAGCACTGGGGAAAAGCAGGCAGAGAATTCCCTGCTAGCACCTTCTCTGTGCCTGGGAAGCAAAAGTGTTCACATTGCTTCGCAGAATCGCGTTTGTGCAGAAAACACTAACACTTGTTCAGAAGGAAAGAAAGCACAGAGCCCCACATTTGATGTTGCCCTGGAGAGCTTGCAGAGCACTGGGGAAAAGCAGGCAGAGAATTCCCTGCTAGCACCTTCTCTGTGCCTGGGAAGGAGAAGTGTTCACATTGCTTCGCAGAATCGCGTTTGTGCAGAAAACACTAACACTTGTTCAGAAGGAAAGAAAGCAGAGAGCCCCAGATTTTATGTTGCCCTGGAGAGCTTGCAGAGCACTGGGGAAAAGCAGGCAGAGAATTCCCTGCTAGCAGCTTCGCTGTGCCTGGGAAGCACAAGTGTTCACATTGCTTCGCAGAATCGCGTTTGTGCAGAAAACACTAACACTTGTTCAGAAGGAAAGAAAGCACAGAGCCCCAGATTTGATGTTGCCCTGGAGAGCTTGCAGAGCACTGGGGAAAAGCAGGCAGAGAATTCCCTGCTAGCACCTTCTCTGTGCCTGGGAAGCACAAGTGTTCACATTGCTTCGCAGAATCGCGTTTCTGCAGAAAACACTAACACTTGTTCAGAAGGAAAGAAAGCACAGAGCCCCACATTTTATGTTGCCCTGGAGAGCTTGCAGAGCACTGGGGAAAGGCAGGCAGAGAATTCCCTGCTAGCACCTTCTCTGTGCCTGGGAAGCACAAGTGTTCACATTGCTTCGCAGAATCGCGTTTGTGCAGAAAACACTAACACTTGTTCAGAAGGAAAGAAAGCACAGAGCCCCAGATTTGATGTTGCCCTGGAGAGCTTGCAGAGCACTGGGGAAAAGCAGGCAGAGAATTCCCTGCTAGCACCTTCTCTGTGCCTGGGAAGCACAAGTGTTCACATTGCTTCGCAGAATCGCGTTTGTGCAGAAAACACTAACACTTGTTCAGAAGGAAAGAAAGCACAGAGCCCCACATTTTATGTTGCCCTGGAGAGCTTGCAGAGCACTGGGGAAAAGCAGGCAGAGAATTCCCTGCTAGCACCTTCTCTGTGCCTGGGAAGCACAAGTGTTCACATTGCTTCGCAGAGTCGCGTTTGTGCAGAAAACACTAACACTTGTTCAGAAGGAAAGAAAGCACAGAGCCCCAGATTTGATGTTGCCCTGGAGAGCTTGCAGAGCACTGGGGAAAGGCAGGCAGAGAATTCCCTGCTAGCACCTTCTCTGTGCCTGGGAAGGAGAAGTGTTCACATTGCTTCGCAGAATCGCGTTTGTGCAGAAACCACTAACACTTGTTCAGAAGGAAAGAAAGCACAGAGCCCCACATTTTATGTTGCCCTGGAGAGCTTGCAGAGCACTGGGGAAAAGCAGGCAGAGAATTCCCTGCTAGCACCTTCTCTGTGCCTGGGAAGCACAAGTGTTCACATTGCTTCGCAGAATCGCGTTTGTGCAGAAACCACTAACACTTGTTCAGAAGGAAAGAAAGCAGAGAGCCCCACATTTTATGTTGCCCTGGAGAGCTTGCAGAGCACTGGGGAAAAGCAGGCAGAGAATTCCCTGCTAGCACCTTCTCTGTGCCTGGGAAGCACAAGTGTTCACATTGCTTCGCAGAATCGCGTTTGTGCAGAAAACACTAACACTTGTTCAGAAGGAAAGAAAGCACAGAGCCCCACATTTGATGTTGCCCTGGAGAGCTTGCAGAGCACTGGGGAAAAGCAGGCAGAGAATTCCCTGCTAGCAGCTTCTCTGTGCCTGGGAAGCACAAGTGTTCACATTGCTTCACAGAATCGCGTTTGTGCAGAAACCACTAACACTTGTTCAGAAGGAAAGAAAGCAGAGAGCCCCAGATTTTATGTTGCCCTGGAGAGCTTGCAGAGCACTGGGGAAAAGCAGGCAGAGAATTCCCTGCTAGCACCTTCTCTGTGCCTGGGAAGCACAAGTGTTCACATTGCTTCGCAGAATCGCGTTTCTGCAGAAAACACTAACACTTGTTCAGAAGGAAAGAAAGCACAGAGCCCCAGATTTGATGTTGCCCTGGAGAGCTTGCAGAGCACTGGGGAAAAGCAGGCAGAGAATTCCCTGCTAGCACCTTCTCTGTGCCTGGGAAGCAAAAGTGTTCACATTGCTTCGCAGAATCGCGTTTGTGCAGAAAACACTAACACTTGTTCAGAAGGAAAGAAAGCACAGAGCCCCAGATTTGATGTTGCCCTGGAGAGCTTGCAGAGCACTGGGGAAAAGCAGGCAGAGAATTCCCTGCTAGCACCTTCTCTGTGCCTGGGAAGCACAAGTGTTCACATTGCTTCGCAGAATCGCGTTTGTGCAGAAACCACTAACACTTGTTCAGAAGGAAAGAAAGCAGAGAGCCCCAGATTTGATGTTGCCCTGGAGAGCTTGCAGAGCACTGGGGAAAAGCAGGCAGAGAATTCCCTGCTAGCACCTTCTCTGTGCCTGGGAAGCACAAGTGTTCACATTGCTTCGCAGAATCGCGTTTGTGCAGAAAACACTAACACTTGTTCAGAAGGAAAGAAAGCACAGAGCCCCACATTTTATGTTGCCCTGGAGAGCTTGCAGAGCACTGGGGAAAAGCAGGCAGAGAATTCCCTGCTAGCACCTTCTCTGTGCCTGGGAAGCACAAGTGTTCACATTGCTTCGCAGAATCGCGTTTGTGCAGAAAACACTAACACTTGTTCAGAAGGAAAGAAAGCAGAGAGCCCCAGATTTTATGTTGCCCTGGAGAGCTTGCAGAGCACTGGGGAAAAGCAGGCAGAGAATTCCCTGCTAGCACCTTCTCTGTGCCTGGGAAGCAAAAGTGTTCACATTGCTTCGCAGAATCGCGTTTGTGCAGAAAACACTAACACTTGTTCAGAAGGAAAGAAAGCACAGAGCCCCAGATTTGATGTTGCCCTGGAGAGCTTGCAGAGCACTGGGGAAAAGCAGGCAGAGAATTCCCTGCTAGCACCTTCTCTGTGCCTGGGAAGGAGAAGTGTTCACATTGCTTCGCAGAATCGCGTTTGTGCAGAAAACACTAACACTTGTTCAGAAGGAAAGAAAGCAGAGAGCCCCAGATTTTATGTTGCCCTGGAGAGCTTGCAGAGCACTGGGGAAAAGCAGGCAGAGAATTCCCTGCTAGCACCTTCTCTGTGCCTGGGAAGCACAAGTGTTCACATTGCTTCGCAGAATCGCGTTTGTGCAGAAACCACTAACACTTGTTCAGAAGGAAAGAAAGCAGAGAGCCCCAGATTTTATGTTGCCCTGGAGAGCTTGCAGAGCACTGGGGAAAAGCAGGCAGAGAATTCCCTGCTAGCACCTTCTCTGTGCCTGGGAAGCACAAGTGTTCACATTGCTTCGCAGAATCGCGTTTCTGCAGAAAACACTAACACTTGTTCAGAAGGAAAGAAAGCACAGAGCCCCAGATTTGATGTTGCCCTGGAGAGCTTGCAGAGCACTGGGGAAAGGCAGGCAGAGAATTCCCTGCTAGCACCTTCTCTGTGCCTGGGAAGCACAAGTGTTCACATTGCTTCGCAGAATCGCGTTTGTGCAGAAAACACTAACACTTGTTCAGAAGGAAAGAAAGCACAGAGCCCCAGATTTGATGTTGCCCTGGAGAGCTTGCAGAGCACTGGGGAAAATCAGGCAGAGAATTCCCTGCTAGCACCTTCTCTGTGCCTGGGAAGCACAAGTGTTCACATTGCTTCGCAGAATCGCGTTTGTGCAGAAAACACTAACACTTGTTCAGAAGGAAAGAAAGCACAGAGCCCCAGATTTGATGTTGCCCTGGAGAGCTTGCAGAGCACTGGGGAAAAGCAGGCAGAGAATTCCCTGCTAGCACCTTCTCTGTGCCTGGGAAGCACAAGTGTTCACATTGCTTCGCAGAATCGCGTTTGTGCAGAAAACACTAACACTTGTTCAGAAGGAAAGAAAGCACAGAGCCCCACATTTTATGTTGCCCTGGAGAGCTTGCAGAGCACTGGGGAAAAGCAGGCAGAGAATTCCCTGCTAGCACCTTCTCTGTGCCTGGGAAGCACAAGTGTTCACATTGCTTCGCAGAATCGCGTTTGTGCAGAAAACACTAACACTTGTTCAGAAGGAAAGAAAGCACAGAGCCCCAGATTTGATGTTGCCCTGGAGAGCTTGCAGAGCACTGGGGAAAGGCAGGCAGAGAATTCCCTGCTAGCAGCTTCTCTGTGCCTGGGAAGCACAAGTGTTCACATTGCTTCGCAGAATCGCGTTTGTGCAGAAAACACTAACACTTGTTCAGAAGGAAAGAAAGCAGAGAGCCCCAGATTTTATGTTGCCCTGGAGAGCTTGCAGAGCACTGGGGAAAAGCAGGCAGAGAATTCCCTGCTAGCACCTTCTCTGTGCCTGGGAAGCACAAGTGTTCACATTGCTTCGCAGAATCGCGTTTGTGCAGAAAACACTAACACTTGTTCAGCAGGAAAGAAAGCAGAGAGCCCCAGATTTTATGTTGCCCTGGAGAGCTTGCAGAGCACTGGGGAAAAGCAGGCAGAGAATTCCCTGCTAGCACCTTCTCTGTGCCTGCGAAGCAAAAGTGTTCACATTGCTTCGCAGAATCGCGTTTGTGCAGAAAACACTAACACTTGTTCAGAAGGAAAGAAAGCACAGAGCCCCAGATTTGATGTTGCCCTGGAGAGCTTGCAGAGCACTGGGGAAAGGCAGGCAGAGAATTCCCTGCTAGCAGCTTCTCTGTGCCTGGGAAGCACAAGTGTTCACATTGCTTCGCAGAATCGCGTTTGTGCAGAAACCACTAACACTTGTTCAGAAGGAAAGAAAGCAGAGAGCCCCAGATTTTATGTTGCCCTGGAGAGCTTGCAGAGCACTGGGGAAAAGCAGGCAGAGAATTCCCTGCTAGCAGCTTCTCTGTGCCTGGGAAGCACAAGTGTTCACATTGCTTCGCAGAATCGCGTTTGTGCAGAAAACACTAACACTTGTTCAGAAGGAAAGAAAGCACAGAGCCCCAGATTTGATGTTGCCCTGGAGAGCTTGCAGAGCACTGGGGAAAAGCAGGCAGAGAATTCCCTGCTAGCAGCTTCTCTGTGCCTGGGAAGCACAAGTGTTCACATTGCTTCGCAGAATCGCGTTTGTGCAGAAACCACTAACACTTGTTCAGAAGGAAAGAAAGCAGAGAGCCCCAGATTTTATGTTGCCCTGGAGAGCTTGCAGAGCACTGGGGAAAAGCAGGCAGAGAATTCCCTGCTAGCACCTTCTCTGTGCCTGGGAAGGAGAAGTGTTCACATTGCTTCGCAGAATCGCGTTTGTGCAGAAAACACTAACACTTGTTCAGAAGGAAAGAAAGCACAGAGCCCCAGATTTGATGTTGCCCTGGAGAGCTTGCAGAGCACTGGGGAAAGGCAGGCAGAGAATTCCCTGCTAGCAGCTTCTCTGTGCCTGGGAAGCACAAGTGTTCACATTGCTTCGCAGAATCGCGTTTCTGCAGAAAACACTAACACTTGTTCAGAAGGAAAGAAAGCAGAGAGCCCCACATTTTATGTTGCCCTGGAGAGCTTGCAGAGCACTGGGGAAAAGCAGGCAGAGAATTCCCTGCTAGCAGCTTCTCTGTGCCTGGGAAGCACAAGTGTTCACATTGCTTCGCAGAATCGCGTTTGTGCAGAAAACACTAACACTTGTTCAGAAGGAAAGAAAGCACAGAGCCCCAGATTTGATGTTGCCCTGGAGAGCTTGCAGAGCACTGGGGAAAAGCAGGCAGAGAATTCCCTGCTAGCAGCTTCTCTGTGCCTGGGAAGCACAAGTGTTCACATTGCTTCGCAGAATCGCGTTTGTGCAGAAAACACTAACACTTGTTCAGAAGGAAAGAAAGCACAGAGCCCCACATTTTATGTTGCCCTGGAGAGCTTGCAGAGCACTGGGGAAAAGCAGGCAGAGAATTCCCTGCTAGCACCTTCTCTGTGCCTGGGAAGCACAAGTGTTCACATTGCTTCGCAGAATCGCGTTTGTGCAGAAAACACTAACACTTGTTCAGAAGGAAAGAAAGCACAGAGCCCCACATTTGATGTTGCCCTGGAGAGCTTGCAGAGCACTGGGGAAAAGCAGGCAGAGAATTCCCTGCTAGCACCTTCTCTGTGCCTGGGAAGCACAAGTGTTCACATTGCTTCGCAGAATCGCGTTTCTGCAGAAAACACTAACACTTGTTCAGAAGGAAAGAAAGCACAGAGCCCCACATTTTATGTTGCCCTGGAGAGCTTGCAGAGCACTGGGGAAAAGCAGGCAGAGAATTCCCTGCTAGCACCTTCTCTGTGCCTGGGAAGGAGAAGTGTTCACATTGCTTCGCAGAATCGCGTTTGTGCAGAAAACACTAACACTTGTTCAGAAGGAAAGAAAGCACAGAGCCCCAGATTTGATGTTGCCCTGGAGAGCTTGCAGAGCACTGGGGAAAGGCAGGCAGAGAATTCCCTGCTAGCACCTTCTCTGTGCCTGGGAAGCACAAGTGTTCACATTGCTTCGCAGAGTCGCGTTTGTGCAGAAAACACTAACACTTGTTCAGAAGGAAAGAAAGCACAGAGCCCCAGATTTGATGTTGCCCTGGAGAGCTTGCAGAGCACTGGGGAAAAGCAGGCAGAGAATTCCCTGCTAGCACCTTCTCTGTGCCTGGGAAGCACAAGTGTTCACATTGCTTCGCAGAATCGCGTTTGTGCAGAAAACACTAACACTTGTTCAGAAGGAAAGAAAGCACAGAGCCCCACATTTTATGTTGCCCTGGAGAGCTTGCAGAGCACTGGGGAAAAGCAGGCAGAGAATTCCCTGCTAGCACCTTCTCTGTGCCTGGGAAGCACAAGTGTTCACATTGCTTCTCAGAATCGCGTTTGTGCAGAAAACACTAACACTTGTTCAGAAGGAAAGAAAGCACAGAGCCCCACATTTGATGTTGCCCTGGAGAGCTTGCAGAGCACTGGGGAAAGGCAGGCAGAGAATTCCCTGCTAGCAGCTTCTCTGTGCCTGGGAAGCACAAGTGTTCACATTGCTTCGCAGAATCGCGTTTGTGCAGAAACCACTAACACTTGTTCAGAAGGAAAGAAAGCAGAGAGCCCCAGATTTTATGTTGCCCTGGAGAGCTTGCAGAGCACTGGGGAAAAGCAGGCAGAGAATTCCCTGCTAGCAGCTTCTCTGTGCCTGGGAAGCACAAGTGTTCACATTGCTTCGCAGAATCGCGTTTGTGCAGAAAACACTAACACTTGTTCAGAAGGAAAGAAAGCACAGAGCCCCACATTTTATGTTGCCCTGGAGAGCTTGCAGAGCACTGGGGAAAAGCAGGCAGAGAATTCCCTGCTAGCAGCTTCTCTGTGCCTGGGAAGCACAAGTGTTCACATTGCTTCGCAGAATCGCGTTTCTGCAGAAAACACTAACACTTGTTCAGAAGGAAAGAAAGCACAGAGCCCCACATTTTATGTTGCCCTGGAGAGCTTGCAGAGCACTGGGGAAAGGCAGGCAGAGAATTCCCTGCTAGCAGCTTCTCTGTGCCTGGGAAGCACAAGTGTTCACATTGCTTCGCAGAATCGCGTTTCTGCAGAAAACACTAACACTTGTTCAGAAGGAAAGAAAGCAGAGAGCCCCAGATTTTATGTTGCCCTGGAGAGCTTGCAGAGCACTGGGGAAAAGCAGGCAGAGAATTCCCTGCTAGCACCTTCTCTGTGCCTGGGAAGCACAAGTGTTCACATTGCTTCGCAGAATCGCGTTTGTGCAGAAAACACTAACACTTGTTCAGAAGGAAAGAAAGCACAGAGCCCCACATTTTATGTTGCCCTGGAGAGCTTGCAGAGCACTGGGGAAAAGCAGGCAGAGAATTCCCTGCTAGCACCTTCTCTGTGCCTGGGAAGCACAAGTGTTCACATTGCTTCGCAGAATCGCGTTTGTGCAGAAAACACTAACACTTGTTCAGAAGGAAAGAAAGCACAGAGCCCCAGATTTGATGTTGCCCTGGAGAGCTTGCAGAGCACTGGGGAAAGGCAGGCAGAGAATTCCCTGCTAGCACCTTCTCTGTGCCTGGGAAGCACAAGTGTTCACATTGCTTCGCAGAATCGCGTTTGTGCAGAAAACACTAACACTTGTTCAGAAGGAAAGAAAGCACAGAGCCCCACATTTTATGTTGCCCTGGAGAGCTTGCAGAGCACTGGGGAAAAGCAGGCAGAGAATTCCCTGCTAGCACCTTCTCTGTGCCTGGGAAGCACAAGTGTTCACATTGCTTCGCAGAATCGCGTTTGTGCAGAAACCACTAACACTTGTTCAGAAGGAAAGAAAGCAGAGAGCCCCAGATTTTATGTTGCCCTGGAGAGCTTGCAGAGCACTGGGGAAAAGCAGGCAGAGAATTCCCTGCTAGCAGCTTCTCTGTGCCTGGGAAGCACAAGTGTTCACATTGCTTCGCAGAATCGCGTTTGTGCAGAAAACACTAACACTTGTTCAGAAGGAAAGAAAGCACAGAGCCCCAGATTTGATGTTGCCCTGGAGAGCTTGCAGAGCACTGGGGAAAAGCAGGCAGAGAATTCCCTGCTAGCACCTTCTCTGTGCCTGGGAAGCACAAGTGTTCACATTGCTTCGCAGAATCGCGTTTGTGCAGAAAACACTAACACTTGTTCAGAAGGAAAGAAAGCACAGAGCCCCACATTTTATGTTGCCCTGGAGAGCTTGCAGAGCACTGGGGAAAAGCAGGCAGAGAATTCCCTGCTAGCACCTTCTCTGTGCCTGGGAAGCACAAGTGTTCACATTGCTTCGCAGAATCGCGTTTCTGCAGAAAACACTAACACTTGTTCAGAAGGAAAGAAAGTACAGAGCCCCACATTTTATGTTGCCCTGGAGAGCTTGCAGAGCACTGCGGAAAAGCAGGCAGAGAATTCCCTGCTAGCACCTTCTCTGTGCCTGGGAAGCACAAGTGTTCACATTGCTTCGCAGAATCGCGTTTGTGCAGAAAACACTAACACTTGTTCAGAAGGAAAGAAAGCACAGAGCCCCACATTTTATGTTGCCCTGGAGAGCTTGCAGAGCACTGGGGAAAAGCAGGCAGAGAATTCCCTGCTAGCACCTTCTCTGTGCCTGGGAAGCACAAGTGTTCACATTGCTTCGCAGAATCGCGTTTGTGCAGAAAACACTAACACTTGTTCAGAAGGAAAGAAAGCACAGAGCCCCAGATTTGATGTTGCCCTGGAGAGCTTGCAGAGCACTGGGGAAAGGCAGGCAGAGAATTCCCTGCTAGCAGCTTCTCTGTGCCTGGGAAGCACAAGTGTTCACATTGCTTCGCAGAATCGCGTTTCTGCAGAAAACACTAACACTTGTTCAGAAGGAAAGAAAGCAGAGAGCCCCAGATTTTATGTTGCCCTGGAGAGCTTGCAGAGCACTGGGGAAAAGCAGGCAGAGAATTCCCTGCTAGCACCTTCTCTGTGCCTGGGAAGCACAAGTGTTCACATTGCTTCGCAGAATCGCGTTTGTGCAGAAAACACTAACACTTGTTCAGAAGGAAAGAAAGCACAGAGCCCCAGATTTGATGTTGCCCTGGAGAGCTTGCAGAGCACTGGGGAAAAGCAGGCAGAGAATTCCCTGCTAGCACCTTCTCTGTGCCTGGGAAGCACAAGTGTTCACATTGCTTCGCAGAATCGCGTTTGTGCAGAAAACACTAACACTTGTTCAGAAGGAAAGAAAGCACAGAGCCCCACATTTTATGTTGCCCTGGAGAGCTTGCAGAGCACTGGGGAAAAGCAGGCAGAGAATTCCCTGCTAGCACCTTCTCTGTGCCTGGGAAGCACAAGTGTTCACATTGCTTCGCAGAATCGCGTTTCTGCAGAAAACACTAACACTTGTTCAGAAGGAAAGAAAGTACAGAGCCCCACATTTTATGTTGCCCTGGAGAGCTTGCAGAGCACTGGGGAAAAGCAGGCAGAGAATTCCCTGCTAGCACCTTCTCTGTGCCTGGGAAGCACAAGTGTTCACATTGCTTTGCAGAATCGCGTTTCTGCAGAAAACACTAACACTTGTTCAGAAGGAAAGAAAGCACAGAGCCCCACATTTTATGTTGCCCTGGAGAGCTTGCAGAGCACTGGGGAAAAGCAGGCAGAGAATTCCCTGCTAGCAGCTTCTCTGTGCCTGGGAAGCACAAGTGTTCACATTGCTTCGCAGAATCGCGTTTGTGCAGAAACCACTAACACTTGTTCAGAAGGAAAGAAAGCAGAGAGCCCCACATTTTATGTTGCCCTGGAGAGCTTGCAGAGCACTGCGGAAAAGCAGGCAGAGAATTCCCTGCTAGCACCTTCTCTGTGCCTGGGAAGCACAAGTGTTCACATTGCTTCGCAGAATCGCGTTTGTGCAGAAAACACTAACACTTGTTCAGAAGGAAAGAAAGCACAGAGCCCCACATTTTATGTTGCCCTGGAGAGCTTGCAGAGCACTGGGGAAAAGCAGGCAGAGAATTCCCTGCTAGCACCTTCTCTGTGCCTGGGAAGCACAAGTGTTCACATTGCTTCGCAGAATCGCGTTTCTGCAGAAAACACTAACACTTGTTCAGAAGGAAAGAAAGCACAGAGCCCCACATTTTATGTTGCCCTGGAGAGCTTGCAGAGCACTGCGGAAAAGCAGGCAGAGAATTCCCTGCTAGCACCTTCTCTGTGCCTGGGAAGGAGAAGTGTTCACATTGCTTCGCAGAATCGCGTTTGTGCAGAAAACACTAACACTTGTTCAGAAGGAAAGAAAGCACAGAGCCCCAGATTTGATGTTGCCCTGGAGAGCTTGCAGAGCACTGGGGAAAGGCAGGCAGAGAATTCCCTGCTAGCACCTTCTCTGTGCCTGGGAAGCACAAGTGTTCACATTGCTTCGCAGAGTCGCGTTTGTGCAGAAAACACTAACACTTGTTCAGAAGGAAAGAAAGCAGAGAGCCCCAGATTTGATGTTGCCCTGGAGAGCTTGCAGAGCACTGGGGAAAAGCAGGCAGAGAATTCCCTGCTAGCAGCTTCTCTGTGCCTGGGAAGCACAAGTGTTCACATTGCTTCGCAGAATCGCGTTTGTGCAGAAAACACTAACACTTGTTCAGAAGGAAAGAAAGCACAGAGCCCCACATTTTATGTTGCCCTGGAGAGCTTGCAGAGCACTGGGGAAAAGCAGGCAGAGAATTCCCTGCTAGCAGCTTCTCTGTGCCTGGGAAGCACAAGTGTTCACATTGCTTCGCAGAATCGCGTTTCTGCAGAAAACACTAACACTTGTTCAGAAGGAAAGAAAGCACAGAGCCCCACATTTTATGTTGCCCTGGAGAGCTTGCAGAGCACTGGGGAAAGGCAGGCAGAGAATTCCCTGCTAGCAGCTTCTCTGTGCCTGGGAAGCACAAG
This sequence comes from Strix occidentalis, assembly GCA_030819815.1. Lineage (NCBI taxonomy): Eukaryota > Metazoa > Chordata > Aves > Strigiformes > Strigidae > Strix > Strix occidentalis. Next base: position 168,681 of record JASWHU010000167.1, on the reverse strand, counting down.
TGTTCACATTGCTTCGCAGAATCGCGTTTCTGCAGAAAACACTAACACTTGTTCAGAAGGAAAGAAAGCAGAGAGCCCCAGATTTTATGTTGCCCTGGAGAGCTTGCAGAGCACTGGGGAAAAGCAGGCAGAGAATTCCCTGCTAGCACCTTCTCTGTGCCTGGGAAGCACAAGTGTTCACATTGCTTCGCAGAATCGCGTTTCTGCAGAAAACACTAACACTTGTTCAGAAGGAAAGAAAGCACAGAGCCCCACATTTTATGTTGCCCTGGAGAGCTTGCAGAGCACTGGGGAAAAGCAGGCAGAGAATTCCCTGCTAGCACCTTCTCTGTGCCTGGGAAGCACAAGTGTTCACATTGCTTCGCAGAATCGCGTTTGTGCAGAAAACACTAACACTTGTTCAGAAGGAAAGAAAGCACAGAGCCCCAGATTTGATGTTGCCCTGGAGAGCTTGCAGAGCACTGGGGAAAGGCAGGCAGAGAATTCCCTGCTAGCACCTTCTCTGTGCCTGGGAAGCACAAGTGTTCACATTGCTTCGCAGAATCGCGTTTGTGCAGAAAACACTAACACTTGTTCAGAAGGAAAGAAAGCACAGAGCCCCACATTTTATGTTGCCCTGGAGAGCTTGCAGAGCACTGGGGAAAAGCAGGCAGAGAATTCCCTGCTAGCACCTTCTCTGTGCCTGGGAAGCACAAGTGTTCACATTGCTTCGCAGAATCGCGTTTGTGCAGAAAACACTAACACTTGTTCAGAAGGAAAGAAAGCACAGAGCCCCAGATTTGATGTTGCCCTGGAGAGCTTGCAGAGCACTGGGGAAAAGCAGGCAGAGAATTCCCTGCTAGCACCTTCTCTGTGCCTGGGAAGCACAAGTGTTCACATTGCTTCGCAGAATCGCGTTTGTGCAGAAAACACTAACACTTGTTCAGAAGGAAAGAAAGCACAGAGCCCCACATTTTATGTTGCCCTGGAGAGCTTGCAGAGCACTGGGGAAAAGCAGGCAGAGAATTCCCTGCTAGCAGCTTCTCTGTGCCTGGGAAGCACAAGTGTTCACATTGCTTCGCAGAATCGCGTTTGTGCAGAAAACACTAACACTTGTTCAGAAGGAAAGAAAGCAGAGAGCCCCAGATTTTATGTTGCCCTGGAGAGCTTGCAGAGCACTGGGGAAAAGCAGGCAGAGAATTCCCTGCTAGCACCTTCTCTGTGCCTGCGAAGCAAAAGTGTTCACATTGCTTCGCAGAATCGCGTTTGTGCAGAAAACACTAACACTTGTTCAGAAGGAAAGAAAGCACAGAGCCCCAGATTTGATGTTGCCCTGGAGAGCTTGCAGAGCACTGGGGAAAAGCAGGCAGAGAATTCCCTGCTAGCACCTTCTCTGTGCCTGGGAAGGAGAAGTGTTCACATTGCTTCGCAGAATCGCGTTTGTGCAGAAAACACTAACACTTGTTCAGAAGGAAAGAAAGCACAGAGCCCCAGATTTGATGTTGCCCTGGAGAGCTTGCAGAGCACTGGGGAAAGGCAGGCAGAGAATTCCCTGCTAGCAGCTTCTCTGTGCCTGGGAAGCACAAGTGTTCACATTGCTTCGCAGAATCGCGTTTGTGCAGAAACCACTAACACTTGTTCAGAAGGAAAGAAAGCAGAGAGCCCCAGATTTTATGTTGCCCTGGAGAGCTTGCAGAGCACTGGGGAAAAGCAGGCAGAGAATTCCCTGCTAGCAGCTTCTCTGTGCCTGGGAAGCACAAGTGTTCACATTGCTTCGCAGAATCGCGTTTGTGCAGAAAACACTAACACTTGTTCAGAAGGAAAGAAAGCACAGAGCCCCAGATTTGATGTTGCCCTGGAGAGCTTGCAGAGCACTGGGGAAAAGCAGGCAGAGAATTCCCTGCTAGCACCTTCTCTGTGCCTGGGAAGCACAAGTGTTCACATTGCTTCGCAGAGTCGCGTTTGTGCAGAAAACACTAACACTTGTTCAGAAGGAAAGAAAGCACAGAGCCCCACATTTTATGTTGCCCTGGAGAGCTTGCAGAGCACTGGGGAAAAGCAGGCAGAGAATTCCCTGCTAGCACCTTCTCTGTGCCTGGGAAGCACAAGTGTTCACATTGCTTCGCAGAATCGCGTTTCTGCAGAAAACACTAACACTTGTTCAGAAGGAAAGAAAGTACAGAGCCCCACATTTTATGTTGCCCTGGAGAGCTTGCAGAGCACTGGGGAAAAGCAGGCAGAGAATTCCCTGCTAGCACCTTCTCTGTGCCTGGGAAGCACAAGTGTTCACATTGCTTTGCAGAATCGCGTTTCTGCAGAAAACACTAACACTTGTTCAGAAGGAAAGAAAGCACAGAGCCCCACATTTTATGTTGCCCTGGAGAGCTTGCAGAGCACTGGGGAAAAGCAGGCAGAGAATTCCCTGCTAGCAGCTTCTCTGTGCCTGGGAAGCACAAGTGTTCACATTGCTTCGCAGAATCGCGTTTCTGCAGAAAACACTAACACTTGTTCAGAAGGAAAGAAAGCAGAGAGCCCCACATTTTATGTTGCCCTGGAGAGCTTGCAGAGCACTGCGGAAAAGCAGGCAGAGAATTCCCTGCTAGCACCTTCTCTGTGCCTGGGAAGCACAAGTGTTCACATTGCTTCGCAGAATCGCGTTTGTGCAGAAAACACTAACACTTGTTCAGAAGGAAAGAAAGCACAGAGCCCCACATTTGATGTTGCCCTGGAGAGCTTGCAGAGCACTGGGGAAAAGCAGGCAGAGAATTCCCTGCTAGCACCTTCTCTGTGCCTGGGAAGCACAAGTTTTCACATTGCTTCGCAGAATCGCGTTTCTGCAGAAAACACTAACACTTGTTCAGAAGGAAAGAAAGCACAGAGCCCCACATTTTATGTTGCCCTGGAGAGCTTGCAGAGCACTGGGGAAAAGCAGGCAGAGAATTCCCTGCTAGCACCTTCTCTGTGCCTGGGAAGGAGAAGTGTTCACATTGCTTCGCAGAATCGCGTTTGTGCAGAAAACACTAACACTTGTTCAGAAGGAAAGAAAGCACAGAGCCCCAGATTTGATGTTGCCCTGGAGAGCTTGCAGAGCACTGGGGAAAGGCAGGCAGAGAATTCCCTGCTAGCACCTTCTCTGTGCCTGGGAAGCACAAGTGTTCACATTGCTTCGCAGAATCGCGTTTGTGCAGAAAACACTAACACTTGTTCAGAAGGAAAGAAAGCACAGAGCCCCAGATTTGATGTTGCCCTGGAGAGCTTGCAGAGCACTGGGGAAAAGCAGGCAGAGAATTCCCTGCTAGCACCTTCTCTGTGCCTGGGAAGCACAAGTGTTCACATTGCTTCGCAGAATCGCGTTTGTGCAGAAAACACTAACACTTGTTCAGAAGGAAAGAAAGCACAGAGCCCCACATTTTATGTTGCCCTGGAGAGCTTGCAGAGCACTGGGGAAAAGCAGGCAGAGAATTCCCTGCTAGCACCTTCTCTGTGCCTGGGAAGCACAAGTGTTCACATTGCTTCTCAGAATCGCGTTTGTGCAGAAAACACTAACACTTGTTCAGAAGGAAAGAAAGCACAGAGCCCCACATTTGATGTTGCCCTGGAGAGCTTGCAGAGCACTGGGGAAAGGCAGGCAGAGAATTCCCTGCTAGCAGCTTCTCTGTGCCTGGGAAGCACAAGTGTTCACATTGCTTCGAAGAATCGCGTTTCTGCAGAAAACACTAACACTTGTTCAGAAGGAAAGAAAGCACAGAGCCCCACATTTTATGTTGCCCTGGAGAGCTTGCAGAGCACTGGGGAAAGGCAGGCAGAGAATTCCCTGCTAGCAGCTTCTCTGTGCCTGGGAAGCACAAGTGTTCACATTGCTTCGCAGAATCGCGTTTGTGCAGAAAACACTAACACTTGTTCAGAAGGAAAGAAAGCACAGAGCCCCACATTTTATGTTGCCCTGGAGAGCTTGCAGAGCACTGGGGAAAAGCAGGCAGAGAATTCCCTGCTAGCACCTTCTCTGTGCCTGGGAAGGAGAAGTGTTCACATTGCTTCGCAGAATCGCGTTTCTGCAGAAAACACTAACACTTGTTCAGAAGGAAAGAAAGCACAGAGCCCCAGATTTGATGTTGCCCTGGAGAGCTTGCAGAGCACTGGGGAAAGGCAGGCAGAGAATTCCCTGCTAGCACCTTCTCTGTGCCTGGGAAGCACAAGTGTTCACATTGCTTCGCAGAATCGCGTTTGTGCAGAAACCACTAACACTTGTTCAGAAGGAAAGAAAGCAGAGAGCCCCAGACTTTATGTTGCCCTGGAGAGCTTGCAGAGCACTGGGGAAAAGCAGGCAGAGAATTCCCTGCTAGCACCTTCTCTGTGCCTGGGAAGCACAAGTGTTCACATTGCTTCGCAGAATCGCGTTTGTGCAGAAAACACTAACACTTGTTCAGAAGGAAAGAAAGCACAGAGCCCCACATTTTATGTTGCCCTGGAGAGCTTGCAGAGCACTGGGGAAAAGCAGGCAGAGAATTCCCTGCTAGCACCTTCTCTGTGCCTGGGAAGCACAAGTGTTCACATTGCTTCGCAGAATCGCGTTTGTGCAGAAACCACTAACACTTGTTCAGAAGGAAAGAAAGCAGAGAGCCCCAGATTTTATGTTGCCCTGGAGAGCTTGCAGAGCACTGGGGAAAAGCAGGCAGAGAATTCCCTGCTAGCACCTTCTCTGTGCCTGGGAAGCACAAGTGTTCACATTGCTTCGCAGAATCGCGTTTCTGCAGAAAACACTAACACTTGTTCAGAAGGAAAGAAAGTACAGAGCCCCACATTTTATGTTGCCCTGGAGAGCTTGCAGAGCACTGGGGAAAAGCAGGCAGAGAATTCCCTGCTAGCACCTTCTCTGTGCCTGGGAAGCACAAGTGTTCACATTGCTTCGCAGAATCGCGTTTCTGCAGAAAACACTAACACTTGTTCAGAAGGAAAGAAAGCACAGAGCCCCACATTTTATGTTGCCCTGGAGAGCTTGCAGAGCACTGGGGAAAAGCAGGCAGAGAATTCCCTGCTAGCAGCTTCTCTGTGCCTGGGAAGCACAAGTGTTCACATTGCTTCGCAGAATCGCGTTTGTGCAGAAACCACTAACACTTGTTCAGAAGGAAAGAAAGCAGAGAGCCCCACATTTTATGTTGCCCTGGAGAGCTTGCAGAGCACTGCGGAAAAGCAGGCAGAGAATTCCCTGCTAGCACCTTCTCTGTGCCTGGGAAGCACAAGTGTTCACATTGCTTCACAGAATCGCGTTTGTGCAGAAAACACTAACACTTGTTCAGAAGGAAAGAAAGCACAGAGCCCCACATTTGATGTTGCCCTGGAGAGCTTGCAGAGCACTGGGGAAAAGCAGGCAGAGAATTCCCTGCTAGCACCTTCTCTGTGCCTGGGAAGCACAAGTGTTCACATTGCTTCGCAGAATCGCGTTTGTGCAGAAAACACTAACACTTGTTCAGAAGGAAAGAAAGCACAGAGCCCCAGATTTGATGTTGCCCTGGAGAGCTTGCAGAGCACTGGGGAAAAGCAGGCAGAGAATTCCCTGCTAGCACCTTCTCTGTGCCTGGGAAGCACAAGTGTTCACATTGCTTCGCAGAATCGCGTTTCTGCAGAAACCACTAACACTTGTTCAGAAGGAAAGAAAGCACAGAGCCCCAGATTTTATGTTGCCCTGGAGAGCTTGCAGAGCACTGGGGAAAAGCAGGCAGAGAATTCCCTGCTAGCACCTTCTCTGTGCCTGGGAAGCACAAGTGTTCACATTGCTTCGCAGAATCGCGTTTTTGCAGAAAACACTAACACTTGTTCAGAAGGAAAGAAAGCACAGAGCCCCAGATTTGATGTTGCCCTGGAGAGCTTGCAGAGCACTGGGGAAAAGCAGGCAGAGAATTCCCTGCTAGCACCTTCTCTGTGCCTGGGAAGGAGAAGTGTTCACATTGCTTCGCAGAATCGCGTTTGTGCAGAAAACACTAACACTTGTTCAGAAGGAAAGAAAGCACAGAGCCCCAGATTTGATGTTGCCCTGGAGAGCTTGCAGAGCACTGGGGAAAGGCAGGCAGAGAATTCCCTGCTAGCAGCTTCTCTGTGCCTGGGAAGCACAAGTGTTCACATTGCTTCGCAGAATCGCGTTTGTGCAGAAAACACTAACACTTGTTCAGAAGGAAAGAAAGCAGAGAGCCCCAGATTTGATGTTGCCCTGGAGAACTTGCAGAGCACTGGGGAAAAGCAGGCAGAGAATTCCCTGCTAGCACCTTCTCTGTGCCTGGGAAGCACAAGTGTTCACATTGCTTCGCAGAATCGCGTTTGTGCAGAAAACACTAACACTTGTTCAGAAGGAAAGAAAGCACAGAGCCCCAGATTTGATGTTGCCCTGGAGAGCTTGCAGAGCACTGAGGAAAAGCAGGCAGAGAATTCCCTGCTAGCACCTTCTCTGTGCCTGGGAAGCACAAGTGTTCACATTGCTTCGCAGAATCGCGTTTGTGCAGAAAACACTAACACTTGTTCAGAAGGAAAGAAAGCACAGAGCCCCAGATTTGATGTTGCCCTGGAGAGCTTGCAGAGCACTGGGGAAAAGCAGGCAGAGAATTCCCTGCTAGCACCTTCTCTGTGCCTGCGAAGCAAAAGTGTTCACATTGCTTCGCAGAATCGCGTTTGTGCAGAAAACACTAACACTTGTTCAGAAGGAAAGAAAGCAGAGAGCCCCAGATTTGATGTTGCCCTGGAGAGCTTGCAGAGCACTGGGGAAAGGCAGGCAGAGAATTCCCTGCTAGCAGCTTCTCTGTGCCTGGGAAGCACAAGTGTTCACATTGCTTCGCAGAATCGCGTTTGTGCAGAAACCACTAACACTTGTTCAGAAGGAAAGAAAGCAGAGAGCCCCAGATTTGATGTTGCCCTGGAGAGCTTGCAGAGCACTGGGGAAAAGCAGGCAGAGAATTCCCTGCTAGCAGCTTCTCTGTGCCTGGGAAGCACAAGTGTTCACATTGCTTCGCAGAATCGCGTTTCTGCAGAAAACACTAACACTTGTTCAGAAGGAAAGAAAGCACAGAGCCCCAGATTTGATGTTGCCCTGGAGAGCTTGCAGAGCACTGGGGAAAAGCAGGCAGAGAATTCCCTGCTAGCACCTTCTCTGTGCCTGGGAAGCACAAGTGTTCACATTGCTTCGCAGAATCGCGTTTGTGCAGAAACCACTAACACTTGTTCAGAAGGAAAGAAAGCACAGAGCCCCACATTTTATGTTGCCCTGGAGAGCTTGCAGAGCACTGGGGAAAAGCAGGCAGAGAATTCCCTGCTAGCAGCTTCTCTGTGCCTGGGAAGCACAAGTGTTCACATTGCTTCGCAGAATCGCGTTTGTGCAGAAAACACTAACACTTGTTCAGAAGGAAAGAAAGCACAGAGCCCCAGATTTGATGTTGCCCTGGAGAGCTTGCAGAGCACTGGGGAAAAGCAGGCAGAGAATTCCCTGCTAGCACCTTCTCTGTGCCTGGGAAGGAGAAGTGTTCACATTGCTTCGCAGAATCGCGTTTGTGCAGAAAACACTAACACTTGTTCAGAAGGAAAGAAAGCACAGAGCCCCAGATTTGATGTTGCCCTGGAGAGCTTGCAGAGCACTGGGGAAAGGCAGGCAGAGAATTCCCTGCTAGCAGCTTCTCTGTGCCTGGGAAGCACAAGTGTTCACATTGCTTCGCAGAATCGCGTTTGTGCAGAAAACACTAACACTTGTTCAGAAGGAAAGAAAGCAGAGAGCCCCAGATTTGATGTTGCCCTGGAGAGCTTGCAGAGCACTGGGGAAAAGCAGGCAGAGAATTCCCTGCTAGCACCTTCTCTGTGCCTGGGAAGCACAAGTGTTCACATTGCTTCGCAGAATCGCGTTTGTGCAGAAAACACTAACACTTGTTCAGAAGGAAAGAAAGCACAGAGCCCCAGATTTGATGTTGCCCTGGAGAGCTTGCAGAGCACTGGGGAAAAGCAGGCAGAGAATTCCCTGCTAGCACCTTCTCTGTGCCTGGGAAGCACAAGTGTTCACATTGCTTCGCAGAATCGCGTTTGTGCAGAAAACACTAACACTTGTTCAGAAGGAAAGAAAGCACAGAGCCCCACATTTTATGTTGCCCTGGAGAGCTTGCAGAGCACTGGGGAAAAGCAGGCAGAGAATTCCCTGCTAGCACCTTCTCTGTGCCTGGGAAGCACAAGTGTTCACATTGCTTCGCAGAATCGCGTTTCTGCAGAAAACACTAACACTTGTTCAGAAGGAAAGAAAGTACAGAGCCCCACATTTTATGTTGCCCTGGAGAGCTTGCAGAGCACTGGGGAAAAGCAGGCAGAGAATTCCCTGCTAGCAGCTTCTCTGTGCCTGGGAAGCACAAGTGTTCACATTGCTTTGCAGAATCGCGTTTCTGCAGAAAACACTAACACTTGTTCAGAAGGAAAGAAAGCACAGAGCCCCACATTTTATGTTGCCCTGGAGAGCTTGCAGAGCACTGGGGAAAAGCAGGCAGAGAATTCCCTGCTAGCACCTTCTCTGTGCCTGGGAAGCACAAGTGTTCACATTGCTTCTCAGAATCGCGTTTGTGCAGAAAACACTAACACTTGTTCAGAAGGAAAGAAAGCACAGAGCCCCAGATTTGATGTTGCCCTGGAGAGCTTGCAGAGCACTGGGGAAAGGCAGGCAGAGAATTCCCTGCTAGCAGCTTCTCTGTGCCTGGGAAGCACAAGTGTTCACATTGCTTCGCAGAATCGCGTTTGTGCAGAAACCACTAACACTTGTTCAGAAGGAAAGAAAGCAGAGAGCCCCAGATTTTATGTTGCCCTGGAGAGCTTGCAGAGCACTGGGGAAAAGCAGGCAGAGAATTCCCTGCTAGCAGCTTCTCTGTGCCTGGGAAGCACAAGTGTTCACATTGCTTCGCAGAATCGCGTTTGTGCAGAAAATACTAACACTTGTTCAGAAGGAAAGAAAGCACAGAGCCCCAGATTTGATGTTGCCCTGGAGAGCTTGCAGAGCACTGGGGAAAAGCAGGCAGAGAATTCCCTGCTAGCACCTTCTCTGTGCCTGGGAAGCACAAGTGTTCACATTGCTTCGCAGAATCGCGTTTCTGCAGAAAACACTAACACTTGTTCAGAAGGAAAGAAAGCACAGAGCCCCACATTTGATGTTGCCCTGGAGAGCTTGCAGAGCACTGGGGAAAAGCAGGCAGAGAATTCCCTGCTAGCACCTTCTCTGTGCCTGGGAAGCACAAGTGTTCACATTGCTTCGAAGAATCGCGTTTCTGCAGAAAACACTAACACTTGTTCAGAAGGAAAGAAAGCACAGAGCCCCAGATTTTATGTTGCCCTGGAGAGCTTGCAGAGCACTGGGGAAAGGCAGGCAGAGAATTCCCTGCTAGCAGCTTCTCTGTGCCTGGGAAGCACAAGTGTTCACATTGCTTCGCAGAATCGCGTTTGTGCAGAAAACACTAACACTTGTTCAGAAGGAAAGAAAGCAGAGAGCCCCACATTTTATGTTGCCCTGGAGAGCTTGCAGAGCACTGGGGAAAAGCAGGCAGAGAATTCCCTGCTAGCACCTTCTCTGTGCCTGGGAAGCACAAGTGTTCACATTGCTTCGCAGAATCGCGTTTGTGCAGAAAACACTAACACTTGTTCAGAAGGAAAGAAAGCACAGAGCCCCAGATTTGATGTTGCCCTGGAGAGCTTGCAGAGCACTGGGGAAAGGCAGGCAGAGAATTCCCTGCTAGCAGCTTCTCTGTGCCTGGGAAGCACAAGTGTTCACATTGCTTCGCAGAATCGCGTTTGTGCAGAAACCACTAACACTTGTTCAGAAGGAAAGAAAGCAGAGAGCCCCAGATTTTATGTTGCCCTGGAGAGCTTGCAGAGCACTGGGGAAAAGCAGGCAGAGAATTCCCTGCTAGCAGCTTCTCTGTGCCTGGGAAGCACAAGTGTTCACATTGCTTCGCAGAATCGCGTTTGTGCAAAAACCACTAACACTTGTTCAGAAGGAAAGAAAGCACAGAGCCCCAGATTTTATGTTGCCCTGGAGAGCTTGCAGAGCACTGGGGAAAAGCAGGCAGAGAATTCCCTGCTAGCAGCTTCTCTGTGCCTGGGAAGCACAAGTGTTCACATTGCTTCGCAGAATCGCGTTTGTGCAGAAACCACTAACACTTGTTCAGAAGGAAAGAAAGCAGAGAGCCCCAGATTTTATGTTGCCCTGGAGAGCTTGCAGAGCACTGGGGAAAAGCAGGCAGAGAATTCCCTGCTAGCACCTTCTCTGTGCCTGGGAAGCACAAGTGTTCACATTGCTTCGCAGAATCGCGTTTGTGCAGAAACCACTAACACTTGTTCAGAAGGAAAGAAAGCAGAGAGCCCCAGATTTTATGTTGCCCTGGAGAGCTTGCAGAGCACTGGGGAAAAGCAGGCAGAGAATTCCCTGCTAGCAGCTTCTCTGTGCCTGGGAAGCACAAGTGTTCACATTGCTTCGCAGAATCGCGTTTGTGCAGAAAACACTAACACTTGTTCAGAAGGAAAGAAAGCACAGAGCCCCACATTTTATGTTGCCCTGGAGAGCTTGCAGAGCACTGGGGAAAAGCAGGCAGAGAATTCCCTGCTAGCACCTTCTCTGTGCCTGGGAAGCACAAGTGTTCACATTGCTTCGCAGAATCGCGTTTCTGCAGAAAACACTAACACTTGTTCAGAAGGAAAGAAAGTACAGAGCCCCACATTTTATGTTGCCCTGGAGAGCTTGCAGAGCACTGGGGAAAAGCAGGCAGAGAATTCCCTGCTAGCACCTTCTCTGTGCCTGGGAAGCACAAGTGTTCACATTGCTTCGCAGAATCGCGTTTCTGCAGAAAACACTAACACTTGTTCAGAAGGAAAGAAAGCACAGAGCCCCACATTTTATGTTGCCCTGGAGAGCTTGCAGAGCACTGGGGAAAAGCAGGCAGAGAATTCCCTGCTAGCAGCTTCTCTGTGCCTGGGAAGCACAAGTGTTCACATTGCTTCGCAGAATCGCGTTTGTGCAGAAAACACTAACACTTGTTCAGAAGGAAAGAAAGCACAGAGCCCCACATTTTATGTTGCCCTGGAGAGCTTGCAGAGCACTGCGGAAAAGCAGGCAGAGAATTCCCTGCTAGCACCTTCTCTGTGCCTGGGAAGCACAAGTGTTCACATTGCTTCGCAGAATCGCGTTTGTGCAGAAAACACTAACACTTGTTCAGAAGGAAAGAAAGCACAGAGCCCCACATTTTATGTTGCCCTGGAGAGCTTGCAGAGCACTGGGGAAAAGCAGGCAGAGAATTCCCTGCTAGCACCTTCTCTGTGCCTGGGAAGCACAAGTGTTCACATTGCTTCGAAGAATCGCGTTTCTGCAGAAAACACTAACACTTGTTCAGAAGGAAAGAAAGTACAGAGCCCCAGATTTGATGTTGCCCTGGAGAGCTTGCAGAGCACTGGGGAAAGGCAGGCAGAGAATTCCCTGCTAGCACCTTCTCTGTGCCTGGGAAGCACAAGTGTTCACATTGCTTCGCAGAATCGCGTTTGTGCAGAAAACACTAACACTTGTTCAGAAGGAAAGAAAGCACAGAGCCCCACATTTTATGTTGCCCTGGAGAGCTTGCAGAGCACTGGGGAAAAGCAGGCAGAGAATTCCCTGCTAGCACCTTCTCTGTGCCTGGGAAGCACAAGTGTTCACATTGCTTCGCAGAATCGCGTTTGTGCAGAAAACACTAACACTTGTTCAGAAGGAAAGAAAGCACAGAGCCCCACATTTTATGTTGCCCTGGAGAGCTTGCAGAGCACTGGGGAAAAGCAGGCAGAGAATTCCCTGCTAGCACCTTCTCTGTGCCTGGGAAGCACAAGTGTTCACATTGCTTCGCAGAATCGCGTTTCTGCAGAAAACACTAACACTTGTTCAGAAGGAAAGAAAGTACAGAGCCCCACATTTTATGTTGCCCTGGAGAGCTTGCAGAGCACTGGGGAAAAGCAGGCAGAGAATTCCCTGCTAGCACCTTCTCTGTGCCTGGGAAGCACAAGTGTTCACATTGCTTCGCAGAATCGCGTTTCTGCAGAAAACACTAACACTTGTTCAGAAGGAAAGAAAGCACAGAGCCCCACATTTTATGTTGCCCTGGAGAGCTTGCAGAGCACTGGGGAAAAGCAGGCAGAGAATTCCCTGCTAGCAGCTTCTCTGTGCCTGGGAAGCACAAGTGTTCACATTGCTTCGCAGAATCGCGTTTGTGCAGAAAACACTAACACTTGTTCAGAAGGAAAGAAAGCACAGAGCCCCACATTTTATGTTGCCCTGGAGAGCTTGCAGAGCACTGGGGAAAAGCAGGCAGAGAATTCCCTGCTAGCACCTTCTCTGTGCCTGGGAAGGAGAAGTGTTCACATTGCTTCGCAGAATCGCGTTTGTGCAGAAAACACTAACACTTGTTCAGAAGGAAAGAAAGCACAGAGCCCCAGATTTGATGTTGCCCTGGAGAGCTTGCAGAGCACTGGGGAAAGGCAGGCAGAGAATTCCCTGCTAGCACCTTCTCTGTGCCTGGGAAGCACAAGTGTTCACATTGCTTCGCAGAATCGCGTTTGTGCAGAAACCACTAACACTTGTTCAGAAGGAAAGAAAGCAGAGAGCCCCAGACTTTATGTTGCCCTGGAGAGCTTGCAGAGCACTGGGGAAAAGCAGGCAGAGAATTCCCTGCTAGCACCTTCTCTGTGCCTGGGAAGCACAAGTGTTCACATTGCTTCGCAGAATCGCGTTTCTGCAGAAAACACTAACACTTGTTCAGAAGGAAAGAAAGCACAGAGCCCCACATTTTATGTTGCCCTGGAGAGCTTGCAGAGCACTGGGGAAAAGCAGGCAGAGAATTCCCTGCTAGCAGCTTCTCTGTGCCTGGGAAGCACAAGTGTTCACATTGCTTCGCAGAATCGCGTTTGTGCAGAAACCACTAACACTTGTTCAGAAGGAAAGAAAGCAGAGAGCCCCACATTTTATGTTGCCCTGGAGAGCTTGCAGAGCACTGCGGAAAAGCAGGCAGAGAATTCCCTGCTAGCACCTTCTCTGTGCCTGGGAAGCACAAGTGTTCACATTGCTTCGCAGAATCGCGTTTCTGCAGAAAACACTAACACTTGTTCAGAAGGAAAGAAAGTACAGAGCCCCACATTTTATGTTGCCCTGGAGAGCTTGCAGAGCACTGGGGAAAAGCAGGCAGAGAATTCCCTGCTAGCACCTTCTCTGTGCCTGGGAAGCACAAGTGTTCACATTGCTTCGAAGAATCGCGTTTCTGCAGAAAACACTAACACTTGTTCAGAAGGAAAGAAAGCACAGAGCCCCACATTTTATGTTGCCCTGGAGAGCTTGCAGAGCACTGGGGAAAAGCAGGCAGAGAATTCCCTGCTAGCAGCTTCTCTGTGCCTGGGAAGCACAAGTGTTCACATTGCTTCGCAGAATCGCGTTTGTGCAGAAACCACTAACACTTGTTCAGAAGGAAAGAAAGCAGAGAGCCCCACATTTTATGTTGCCCTGGAGAGCTTGCAGAGCACTGCGGAAAAGCAGGCAGAGAATTCCCTGCTAGCACCTTCTCTGTGCCTGGGAAGCACAAGTGTTCACATTGCTTCACAGAATCGCGTTTGTGCAGAAAACACTAACACTTGTTCAGAAGGAAAGAAAGCACAGAGCCCCACATTTGATGTTGCCCTGGAGAGCTTGCAGAGCACTGGGGAAAAGCAGGCAGAGAATTCCCTGCTAGCACCTTCTCTGTGCCTGGGAAGCACAAGTGTTCACATTGCTTCGCAGAATCGCGTTTCTGCAGAAAACACTAACACTTGTTCAGAAGGAAAGAAAGCACAGAGCCCCAGATTTGATGTTGCCCTGGAGAGCTTGCAGAGCACTGGGGAAAAGCAGGCAGAGAATTCCCTGCTAGCACCTTCTCTGTGCCTGGGAAGCACAAGTGTTCACATTGCTTCGCAGAATCGCGTTTCTGCAGAAAACACTAACACTTGTTCAGAAGGAAAGAAAGCACAGAGCCCCAGATTTTATGTTGCCCTGGAGAGCTTGCAGAGCACTGGGGAAAAGCAGGCAGAGAATTCCCTGCTAGCACCTTCTCTGTGCCTGGGAAGCACAAGTGTTCACATTGCTTCGCAGAATCGCGTTTTTGCAGAAAACACTAACACTTGTTCAGAAGGAAAGAAAGCACAGAGCCCCAGATTTGATGTTGCCCTGGAGAGCTTGCAGAGCACTGGGGAAAAGCAGGCAGAGAATTCCCTGCTAGCACCTTCTCTGTGCCTGGGAAGGAGAAGTGTTCACATTGCTTCGCAGAATCGCGTTTGTGCAGAAAACACTAACACTTGTTCAGAAGGAAAGAAAGCAGAGAGCCCCAGATTTGATGTTGCCCTGGAGAACTTGCAGAGCACTGGGGAAAAGCAGGCAGAGAATTCCCTGCTAGCACCTTCTCTGTGCCTGGGAAGCACAAGTGTTCACATTGCTTCGCAGAATCGCGTTTGTGCAGAAACCACTAACACTTGTTCAGAAGGAAAGAAAGCACAGAGCCCCAGATTTGATGTTGCCCTGGAGAGCTTGCAGAGCACTGAGGAAAAGCAGGCAGAGAATTCCCTGCTAGCACCTTCTCTGTGCCTGGGAAGCACAAGTGTTCACATTGCTTCGCAGAATCGCGTTTGTGCAGAAAACACTAACACTTGTTCAGAAGGAAAGAAAGCACAGAGCCCCAGATTTTATGTTGCCCTGGAGAGCTTGCAGAGCACTGGGGAAAAGCAGGCAGAGAATTCCCTGCTAGCACCTTCTCTGTGCCTGCGAAGCAAAAGTGTTCACATTGCTTCGCAGAATCGCGTTTGTGCAGAAAACACTAACACTTGTTCAGAAGGAAAGAAAGCACAGAGCCCCAGATTTGATGTTGCCCTGGAGAGCTTGCAGAGCACTGGGGAAAGGCAGGCAGAGAATTCCCTGCTAGCAGCTTCTCTGTGCCTGGGAAGCACAAGTGTTCACATTGCTTCGCAGAATCGCGTTTGTGCAGAAACCACTAACACTTGTTCAGAAGGAAAGAAAGCAGAGAGCCCCAGATTTGATGTTGCCCTGGAGAGCTTGCAGAGCACTGGGGAAAAGCAGGCAGAGAATTCCCTGCTAGCAGCTTCTCTGTGCCTGGGAAGCACAAGTGTTCACATTGCTTCGCAGAATCGCGTTTCTGCAGAAAACACTAACACTTGTTCAGAAGGAAAGAAAGCACAGAGCCCCACATTTTATGTTGCCCTGGAGAGCTTGCAGAGCACTGGGGAAAAGCAGGCAGAGAATTCCCTGCTAGCACCTTCTCTGTGCCTGGGAAGCACAAGTGTTCACATTGCTTCGCAGAATCGCGTTTCTGCAGAAAACACTAACACTTGTTCAGAAGGAAAGAAAGCACAGAGCCCCACATTTGATGTTGCCCTGGAGAGCTTGCAGAGCACTGGGGAAAGGCAGGCAGAGAATTCCCTGCTAGCAGCTTCTCTGTGCCTGGGAAGCACAAGTGTTCACATTGCTTCGCAGAATCGCGTTTGTGCAGAAAACACTAACACTTGTTCAGAAGGAAAGAAAGCACAGAGCCCCAGATTTGATGTTGCCCTGGAGAGCTTGCAGAGCACTGGGGAAAAGCAGGCAGAGAATTCCCTGCTAGCACCTTCTCTGTGCCTGGGAAGGAGAAGTGTTCACATTGCTTCGCAGAATCGCGTTTGTGCAGAAAACACTAACACTTGTTCAGAAGGAAAGAAAGCACAGAGCCCCAGATTTGATGTTGCCCTGGAGAGCTTGCAGAGCACTGGGGAAAGGCAGGCAGAGAATTCCCTGCTAGCAGCTTCTCTGTGCCTGGGAAGCACAAGTGTTCACATTGCTTCGCAGAATCGCGTTTGTGCAGAAAACACTAACACTTGTTCAGAAGGAAAGAAAGCAGAGAGCCCCAGATTTGATGTTGCCCTGGAGAGCTTGCAGAGCACTGGGGAAAAGCAGGCAGAGAATTCCCTGCTAGCACCTTCTCTGTGCCTGGGAAGCACAAGTGTTCACATTGCTTCGCAGAATCGCGTTTGTGCAGAAAACACTAACACTTGTTCAGAAGGAAAGAAAGCACAGAGCCCCACATTTGATGTTGCCCTGGAGAGCTTGCAGAGCACTGGGGAAAAGCAGGCAGAGAATTCCCTGCTAGCACCTTCTCTGTGCCTGGGAAGCACAAGTGTTCACATTGCTTCGCAGAATCGCGTTTGTGCAGAAAACACTAACACTTGTTCAGAAGGAAAGAAAGCACAGAGCCCCACATTTTATGTTGCCCTGGAGAGCTTGCAGAGCACTGGGGAAAAGCAGGCAGAGAATTCCCTGCTAGCACCTTCTCTGTGCCTGGGAAGCACAAGTGTTCACATTGCTTCGCAGAATCGCGTTTCTGCAGAAAACACTAACACTTGTTCAGAAGGAAAGAAAGTACAGAGCCCCACATTTTATGTTGCCCTGGAGAGCTTGCAGAGCACTGGGGAAAAGCAGGCAGAGAATTCCCTGCTAGCAGCTTCTCTGTGCCTGGGAAGCACAAGTGTTCACATTGCTTTGCAGAATCGCGTTTCTGCAGAAAACACTAACACTTGTTCAGAAGGAAAGAAAGCACAGAGCCCCACATTTTATGTTGCCCTGGAGAGCTTGCAGAGCACTGGGGAAAAGCAGGCAGAGAATTCCCTGCTAGCAGCTTCTCTGTGCCTGGGAAGCACAAGTGTTCACATTGCTTCGCAGAATTGCGTTTGTGCAGAAACCACTAACACTTGTTCAGAAGGAAAGAAAGCACAGAGCCCCAGATTTTATGTTGCCCTGGAGAGCTTGCAGAGCACTGCGGAAAAGCAGGCAGAGAATTCCCTGCTAGCACCTTCTCTGTGCCTGGGAAGCACAAGTGTTCACATTGCTTCGCAGAATCGCGTTTGTGCAGAAAACACTAACACTTGTTCAGAAGGAAAGAAAGCACAGAGCTCCACATTTTATGTTGCCCTGGAGAGCTTGCAGAGCACTGGGGAAAAGCAGGCAGAGAATTCCCTGCTAGCACCTTCTCTGTGCCTGGGAAGCACAAGTGTTCACATTGCTTCGCAGAATCGCGTTTCTGCAGAAAACACTAACACTTGTTCAGAAGGAAAGAAAGCACAGAGCCCCACATTTTATGTTGCCCTGGAGAGCTTGCAGAGCACTGGGGAAAAGCAGGCAGAGAATTCCCTGCTAGCACCTTCTCTGTGCCTGGGAAGGAGAAGTGTTCACATTGCTTCGCAGAATCGCGTTTGTGCAGAAAACACTAACACTTGTTCAGAAGGAAAGAAAGCACAGAGCCCCAGATTTGATGTTGCCCTGGAGAGCTTGCAGAGCACTGGGGAAAGGCAGGCAGAGAATTCCCTGCTAGCACCTTCTCTGTGCCTGGGAAGCACAAGTGTTCACATTGCTTCGCAGAATCGCGTTTGTGCAGAAAACACTAACACTTGTTCAGAAGGAAAGAAAGCACAGAGCCCCACATTTGATGTTGCCCTGGAGAGCTTGCAGAGCACTGGGGAAAAGCAGGCAGAGAATTCCCTGCTAGCACCTTCTCTGTGCCTGGGAAGCACAAGTGTTCACATTGCTTCGCAGAATCGCGTTTCTGCAGAAAACACTAACACTTGTTCAGAAGGAAAGAAAGCACAGAGCCCCAGATTTGATGTTGCCCTGGAGAGCTTGCAGAGCACTGGGGAAAAGCAGGCAGAGAATTCCCTGCTAGCACCTTCTCTGTGCCTGGGAAGCACAAGTGTTCACATTGCTTCTCAGAATCGCGTTTGTGCAGAAAACACTAACACTTGTTCAGAAGGAAAGAAAGCACAGAGCCCCAGATTTGATGTTGCCCTGGAGAGCTTGCAGAGCACTGGGGAAAGGCAGGCAGAGAATTCCCTGCTAGCAGCTTCTCTGTGCCTGGGAAGCACAAGTGTTCACATTGCTTCGCAGAATCGCGTTTGTGCAGAAACCACTAACACTTGTTCAGAAGGAAAGAAAGCAGAGAGCCCCAGATTTTATGTTGCCCTGGAGAGCTTGCAGAGCACTGGGGAAAAGCAGGCAGAGAATTCCCTGCTAGCAGCTTCTCTGTGCCTGGGAAGCACAAGTGTTCACATTGCTTCGCAGAATCGCGTTTGTGCAGAAAATACTAACACTTGTTCAGAAGGAAAGAAAGCACAGAGCCCCAGATTTGATGTTGCCCTGGAGAGCTTGCAGAGCACTGGGGAAAAGCAGGCAGAGAATTCCCTGCTAGCACCTTCTCTGTGCCTGGGAAGCACAAGTGTTCACATTGCTTCGCAGAATCGCGTTTCTGCAGAAAACACTAACACTTGTTCAGAAGGAAAGAAAGCACAGAGCCCCACATTTGATGTTGCCCTGGAGAGCTTGCAGAGCACTGGGGAAAAGCAGGCAGAGAATTCCCTGCTAGCACCTTCTCTGTGCCTGGGAAGCACAAGTGTTCACATTGCTTCGAAGAATCGCGTTTCTGCAGAAAACACTAACACTTGTTCAGAAGGAAAGAAAGCACAGAGCCCCACATTTTATGTTGCCCTGGAGAGCTTGCAGAGCACTGGGGAAAGGCAGGCAGAGAATTCCCTGCTAGCAGCTTCTCTGTGCCTGGGAAGCACAAGTGTTCACATTGCTTCGCAGAATCGCGTTTGTGCAGAAAACACTAACACTTGTTCAGAAGGAAAGAAAGCACAGAGCCCCACATTTTATGTTGCCCTGGAGAGCTTGCAGAGCACTGGGGAAAAGCAGGCAGAGAATTCCCTGCTAGCACCTTCTCTGTGCCTGGGAAGCACAAGTGTTCACATTGCTTCGCAGAATCGCGTTTGTGCAGAAAACACTAACACTTGTTCAGAAGGAAAGAAAGCACAGAGCCCCAGATTTGATGTTGCCCTGGAGAGCTTGCAGAGCACTGGGGAAAGGCAGGCAGAGAATTCCCTGCTAGCACCTTCTCTGTGCCTGGGAAGCACAAGTGTTCACATTGCTTCGCAGAATCGCGTTTGTGCAGAAACCACTAACACTTGTTCAGAAGGAAAGAAAGCAGAGAGCCCCAGATTTTATGTTGCCCTGGAGAGCTTGCAGAGCACTGGGGAAAAGCAGGCAGAGAATTCCCTGCTAGCAGCTTCTCTGTGCCTGGGAAGCACAAGTGTTCACATTGCTTCGCAGAATCGCGTTTGTGCAAAAACCTCTAACACTTGTTCAGAAGGAAAGAAAGCACAGAGCCCCAGATTTGATGTTGCCCTGGAGAGCTTGCAGAGCACTGGGGAAAAGCAGGCAGAGAATTCCCTGCTAGCAGCTTCTCTGTGCCTGGGAAGCACAAGTGTTCACATTGCTTCGCAGAATCGCGTTTGTGCAGAAACCACTAACACTTGTTCAGAAGGAAAGAAAGCAGAGAGCCCCAGATTTTATGTTGCCCTGGAGAGCTTGCAGAGCACTGGGGAAAAGCAGGCAGAGAATTCCCTGCTAGCAGCTTCTCTGTGCCTGGGAAGCACAAGTGTTCACATTGCTTCGCAGAATCGCGTTTGTGCAGAAACCACTAACACTTGTTCAGAAGGAAAGAAAGCAGAGAGCCCCAGATTTTATGTTGCCCTGGAGAGCTTGCAGAGCACTGGGGAAAAGCAGGCAGAGAATTCCCTGCTAGCAGCTTCTCTGTGCCTGGGAAGCACAAGTGTTCACATTGCTTCGCAGAATCGCGTTTGTGCAGAAAACACTAACACTTGTTCAGAAGGAAAGAAAGCACAGAGCCCCACATTTTATGTTGCCCTGGAGAGCTTGCAGAGCACTGGGGAAAAGCAGGCAGAGAATTCCCTGCTAGCACCTTCTCTGTGCCTGGGAAGCACAAGTGTTCACATTGCTTCGCAGAATCGCGTTTCTGCAGAAAACACTAACACTTGTTCAGAAGGAAAGAAAGTACAGAGCCCCACGTTTTATGTTGCCCTGGAGAGCTTGCAGAGCACTGGGGAAAAGCAGGCAGAGAATTCCCTGCTAGCACCTTCTCTGTGCCTGGGAAGCACAAGTGTTCACATTGCTTCGCAGAATCGCGTTTCTGCAGAAAACACTAACACTTGTTCAGAAGGAAAGAAAGCACAGAGCCCCACATTTTATGTTGCCCTGGAGAGCTTGCAGAGCACTGGGGAAAAGCAGGCAGAGAATTCCCTGCTAGCAGCTTCTCTGTGCCTGGGAAGCACAAGTGTTCACATTGCTTCGCAGAATCGCGTTTGTGCAGAAAACACTAACACTTGTTCAGAAGGAAAGAAAGCACAGAGCCCCACATTTTATGTTGCCCTGGAGAGCTTGCAGAGCACTGGGGAAAAGCAGGCAGAGAATTCCCTGCTAGCACCTTCTCTGTGCCTGGGAAGCACAAGTGTTCACATTGCTTCGCAGAATCGCGTTTGTGCAGAAAACACTAACACTTGTTCAGAAGGAAAGAAAGCACAGAGCCCCACATTTTATGTTGCCCTGGAGAGCTTGCAGAGCACTGGGGAAAAGCAGGCAGAGAATTCCCTGCTAGCACCTTCTCTGTGCCTGGGAAGCACAAGTGTTCACATTGCTTCGAAGAATCGCGTTTCTGCAGAAAACACTAACACTTGTTCAGAAGGAAAGAAAGTACAGAGCCCCAGATTTGATGTTGCCCTGGAGAGCTTGCAGAGCACTGGGGAAAGGCAGGCAGAGAATTCCCTGCTAGCACCTTCTCTGTGCCTGGGAAGCACAAGTGTTCACATTGCTTCGCAGAATCGCGTTTGTGCAGAAAACACTAACACTTGTTCAGAAGGAAAGAAAGCACAGAGCCCCACATTTTATGTTGCCCTGGAGAGCTTGCAGAGCACTGGGGAAAAGCAGGCAGAGAATTCCCTGCTAGCACCTTCTCTGTGCCTGGGAAGCACAAGTGTTCACATTGCTTCGCAGAATCGCGTTTCTGCAGAAAACACTAACACTTGTTCAGAAGGAAAGAAAGCACAGAGCCCCACATTTGATGTTGCCCTGGAGAGCTTGCAGAGCACTGGGGAAAAGCAGGCAGAGAATTCCCTGCTAGCACCTTCTCTGTGCCTGGGAAGCACAAGTGTTCACATTGCTTCTCAGAATCGCGTTTGTGCAGAAAACACTAACACTTGTTCAGAAGGAAAGAAAGCACAGAGCCCCAGATTTGATGTTGCCCTGGAGAGCTTGCAGAGCACTGGGGAAAAGCAGGCAGAGAATTCCCTGCTAGCACCTTCTCTGTGCCTGGGAAGCACAAGTGTTCACATTGCTTCGCAGAATCGCGTTTCTGCAGGAAACACTAACACTTGTTCAGAAGGAAAGAAAGCACAGAGCCCCAGATTTGATGTTGCCCTGGAGAGCTTGCAGAGCACTGGGGAAAAGCAGGCAGAGAATTCCCTGCTAGCAGCTTCTCTGTGCCTGGGAAGCACAAGTGTTCACATTGCTTCGCAGAATCGCGTTTGTGCAGAAACCACTAACACTTGTTCAGAAGGAAAGAAAGCAGAGAGCCCCACATTTTATGTTGCCCTGGAGAGCTTGCAGAGCACTGCGGAAAAGCAGGCAGAGAATTCCCTGCTAGCACCTTCTCTGTGCCTGGGAAGCACAAGTGTTCACATTGCTTCGCAGAATCGCGTTTGTGCAGAAAACACTAACACTTGTTCAGAAGGAAAGAAAGCACAGAGCCCCACATTTTATGTTGCCCTGGAGAGCTTGCAGAGCACTGGGGAAAAGCAGGCAGAGAATTCCCTGCTAGCACCTTCTCTGTGCCTGGGAAGCACAAGTGTTCACATTGCTTCGAAGAATCGCGTTTCTGCAGAAAACACTAACACTTGTTCAGAAGGAAAGAAAGTACAGAGCCCCAGATTTGATGTTGCCCTGGAGAGCTTGCAGAGCACTGGGGAAAGGCAGGCAGAGAATTCCCTGCTAGCACCTTCTCTGTGCCTGGGAAGCACAAGTGTTCACATTGCTTCGCAGAATCGCGTTTGTGCAGAAAACACTAACACTTGTTCAGAAGGAAAGAAAGCACAGAGCCCCACATTTGATGTTGCCCTGGAGAGCTTGCAGAGCACTGGGGAAAAGCAGGCAGAGAATTCCCTGCTAGCACCTTCTCTGTGCCTGGGAAGCACAAGTGTTCACATTGCTTCGCAGAATCGCGTTTGTGCAGAAAACACTAACACTTGTTCAGAAGGAAAGAAAGCACAGAGCCCCACATTTGATGTTGCCCTGGAGAGCTTGCAGAGCACTGGGGAAAAGCAGGCAGAGAATTCCCTGCTAGCACCTTCTCTGTGCCTGGGAAGCACAAGTGTTCACATTGCTTCGCAGAATCGCGTTTGTGCAGAAAACACTAACACTTGTTCAGAAGGAAAGAAAGCACAGAGCCCCACATTTTATGTTGCCCTGGAGAGCTTGCAGAGCACTGGGGAAAAGCAGGCAGAGAATTCCCTGCTAGCACCTTCTCTGTGCCTGGGAAGCACAAGTGTTCACATTGCTTCGCAGAATCGCGTTTCTGCAGAAACCACTAACACTTGTTCAGAAGGAAAGAAAGCAGAGAGCCCCAGATTTTATGTTGCCCTGGAGAGCTTGCAGAGCACTGGGGAAAAGCAGGCAGAGAATTCCCTGCTAGCACCTTCTCTGTGCCTGGGAAGCACAAGTGTTCACATTGCTTCGCAGAATCGCGTTTTTGCAGAAAACACTAACACTTGTTCAGAAGGAAAGAAAGCACAGAGCCCCAGATTTGATGTTGCCCTGGAGAGCTTGCAGAGCACTGGGGAAAAGCAGGCAGAGAATTCCCTGCTAGCACCTTCTCTGTGCCTGGGAAGGAGAAGTGTTCACATTGCTTCGCAGAATCGCGTTTGTGCAGAAAACACTAACACTTGTTCAGAAGGAAAGAAAGCACAGAGCCCCAGATTTGATGTTGCCCTGGAGAGCTTGCAGAGCACTGGGGAAAGGCAGGCAGAGAATTCCCTGCTAGCAGCTTCTCTGTGCCTGGGAAGCACAAGTGTTCACATTGCTTCGCAGAATCGCGTTTGTGCAGAAAACACTAACACTTGTTCAGAAGGAAAGAAAGCACAGAGCCCCACATTTTATGTTGCCCTGGAGAGCTTGCAGAGCACTGGGGAAAAGCAGGCAGAGAATTCCCTGCTAGCAGCTTCTCTGTGCCTGGGAAGCACAAGTGTTCACATTGCTTCGCAGAATCGCGTTTGTGCAGAAACCACTAACACTTGTTCAGAAGGAAAGAAAGCAGAGAGCCCCAGATTTTATGTTGCCCTGGAGAGCTTGCAGAGCACTGGGGAAAAGCAGGCAGAGAATTCCCTGCTAGCACCTTCTCTGTGCCTGGGAAGCACAAGTGTTCACATTGCTTCGCAGAATCGCGTTTGTGCAGAAACCACTAACACTTGTTCAGAAGGAAAGAAAGCACAGAGCCCCACATTTTATGTTGCCCTGGAGAGCTTGCAGAGCACTGGGGAAAAGCAGGCAGAGAATTCCCTGCTAGCAGCTTCTCTGTGCCTGGGAAGCACAAGTGTTCACATTGCTTCGCAGAATCGCGTTTCTGCAGAAAACACTAACACTTGTTCAGAAGGAAAGAAAGCACAGAGCCCCAGATTTGATGTTGCCCTGGAGAGCTTGCAGAGCACTGGGGAAAAGCAGGCAGAGAATTCCCTGCTAGCACCTTCTCTGTGCCTGGGAAGGAGAAGTGTTCACATTGCTTCGCAGAATCGCGTTTGTGCAGAAAACACTAACACTTGTTCAGAAGGAAAGAAAGCACAGAGCCCCAGATTTGATGTTGCCCTGGAGAGCTTGCAGAGCACTGGGGAAAGGCAGGCAGAGAATTCCCTGCTAGCAGCTTCTCTGTGCCTGGGAAGCACAAGTGTTCACATTGCTTCGCAGAATCGCGTTTGTGCAGAAACCACTAACACTTGTTCAGAAGGAAAGAAAGCAGAGAGCCCCAGATTTTATGTTGCCCTGGAGAGCTTGCAGAGCACTGGGGAAAAGCAGGCTGAGAATTCCCTGCTAGCAGCTTCTCTGTGCCTGGGAAGCACAAGTGTTCCCATTGCTTCGCAGAATCGCGTTTGTGCAGAAAACACTAACACTTGTTCAGAAGGAAAGAAAGCACAGAGCCCCAGATTTGATGTTGCCCTGGAGAGCTTGCAGAGCACTGGGGAAAAGCAGGCAGAGAATTCCCTGCTAGCACCTTCTCTGTGCCTGGGAAGCACAAGTGTTCACATTGCTTCGCAGAATCGCGTTTGTGCAGAAAACACTAACACTTGTTCAGAAGGAAAGAAAGCACAGAGCCCCACATTTTATGTTGCCCTGGAGAGCTTGCAGAGCACTGGGGAAAAGCAGGCAGAGAATTCCCTGCTAGCACCTTCTCTGTGCCTGGGAAGCACAAGTGTTCACATTGCTTCGCAGAATCGCGTTTGTGCAGAAAACACTAACACTTGTTCAGAAGGAAAGAAAGCACAGAGCCCCAGATTTGATGTTGCCCTGGAGAGCTTGCAGAGCACTGGGGAAAGGCAGGCAGAGAATTCCCTGCTAGCAGCTTCTCTGTGCCTGGGAAGCACAAGTGTTCACATTGCTTCGCAGAATCGCGTTTCTGCAGAAACCACTAACACTTGTTCAGAAGGAAAGAAAGCAGAGAGCCCCAGATTTTATGTTGCCCTGGAGAGCTTGCAGAGCACTGCGGAAAAGCAGGCAGAGAATTCCCTGCTAGCAGCTTCTCTGTGCCTGGGAAGCACAAGTGTTCACATTGCTTCGCAGAATCGCGTTTGTGCAGAAAACACTAACACTTGTTCAGAAGGAAAGAAAGCACAGAGCCCCAGATTTGATGTTGCCCTGGAGAGCTTGCAGAGCACTGGGGAAAGGCAGGCAGAGAATTCCCTGCTAGCACCTTCTCTGTGCCTGGGAAGCACAAGTGTTCACATTGCTTCGCAGAATCGCGTTTGTGCAGAAACCACTAACACTTGTTCAGAAGGAAAGAAAGCACAGAGCCCCACATTTTATGTTGCCCTGGAGAGCTTGCAGAGCACTGGGGAAAAGCAGGCAGAGAATTCCCTGCTAGCAGCTTCTCTGTGCCTGGGAAGCACAAGTGTTCACATTGCTTCGCAGAATCGCGTTTGTGCAGAAAACACTAACACTTGTTCAGAAGGAAAGAAAGCAGAGAGCCCCAGATTTTATGTTGCCCTGGAGAGCTTGCAGAGCACTGGGGAAAAGCAGGCAGAGAATTCCCTGCTAGCACCTTCTCTGTGCCTGGGAAGCACAAGTGTTCACATTGCTTCGCAGAATCGCGTTTCTGCAGAAAACACTAACACTTGTTCAGAAGGAAAGAAAGCACAGAGCCCCAGATTTGATGTTGCCCTGGAGAGCTTGCAGAGCACTGGGGAAAGGCAGGCAGAGAATTCCCTGCTAGCAGCTTCTCTGTGCCTGGGAAGCACAAGTGTTCACATTGCTTCGCAGAATCGCGTTTGTGCAGAAAACACTAACACTTGTTCAGAAGGAAAGAAAGCACAGAGCCCCAGATTTTATGTTGCCCTGGAGAGCTTGCAGAGCACTGGGGAAAAGCAGGCAGAGAATTCCCTGCTAGCAGCTTCTCTGTGCCTGGGAAGCACAAGTGTTCACATTGCTTCGCAGAATCGCGTTTGTGCAGAAACCACTAACACTTGTTCAGAAGGAAAGAAAGCACAGAGCCCCACATTTTATGTTGCCCTGGAGAGCTTGCAGAGCACTGGGGAAAAGCAGGCAGAGAATTCCCTGCTAGCACCTTCTCTGTGCCTGGGAATCACAAGTGTTCACATTGCTTCGCAGAATCGCGTTTCTGCAGAAAACACTAACACTTGTTCAGAAGGAAAGAAAGCACAGAGCCCCACATTTTATGTTGCCCTGGAGAGCTTGCAGAGCACTGGGGAAAAGCAGGCAGAGAATTCCCTGCTAGCACCTTCTCTGTGCCTGGGAAGCACAAGTGTTCACATTGCTTCGCAGAATCGCGTTTCTGCAGAAAACACTAACACTTGTTCAGAAGGAAAGAAAGCACAGAGCCCCACATTTTATGTTGCCCTGGAGAGCTTGCAGAGCACTGGGGAAAAGCAGGCAGAGAATTCCCTGCTAGCACCTTCTCTGTGCCTGGGAAGCACAAGTGTTCACATTGCTTCGCAGAATCGCGTTTGTGCAGAAAACACTAACACTTGTTCAGAAGGAAAGAAAGCACAGAGCCCCACATTTGATGTTGCCCTGGAGAGCTTGCAGAGCACTGGGGAAAAGCAGGCAGAGAATTCCCTGCTAGCACCTTCTCTGTGCCTGGGAAGCACAAGTGTTCACATTGCTTCGCAGAATCGCGTTTCTGCAGAAAACACTAACACTTGTTCAGAAGGAAAGAAAGCACAGAGCCCCACATTTTATGTTGCCCTGGAGAGCTTGCAGAGCACTGGGGAAAAGGAGGCAGAGAATTCCCTGCTAGCACCTTCTCTGTGCCTGGGAAGGAGAAGTGTTCACATTGCTTCGCAGAATCGCGTTTGTGCAGAAAACACTAACACTTGTTCAGAAGGAAAGAAAGCACAGAGCCCCAGATTTGATGTTGCCCTGGAGAGCTTGCAGAGCACTGGGGAAAGGCAGGCAGAGAATTCCCTGCTAGCACCTTCTCTGTGCCTGGGAAGGAGAAGTGTTCACATTGCTTCGCAGAATCGCGTTTGTGCAGAAAACACTAACACTTGTTCAGAAGGAAAGAAAGCAGAGAGCCCCAGATTTGATGTTGCCCTGGAGAGCTTGCAGAGCACTGGGGAAAAGCAGGCAGAGAATTCCCTGCTAGCACCTTCTCTGTGCCTGGGAAGCACAAGTGTTCACATTGCTTCGCAGAATCGCGTTTCTGCAGAAAACACTAACACTTGTTCAGAAGGAAAGAAAGCACAGAGCCCCACATTTTATGTTGCCCTGGAGAGCTTGCAGAGCACTGGGGAAAAGCAGGCAGAGAATTCCCTGCTAGCACCTTCTCTGTGCCTGGGAAGCACAAGTGTTCACATTGCTTCTCAGAATCGCGTTTGTGCAGAAAACACTAACACTTGTTCAGAAGGAAAGAAAGCACAGAGCCCCAGATTTGATGTTGCCCTGGAGAGCTTGCAGAGCACTGGGGAAAGGCAGGCAGAGAATTCCCTGCTAGCACCTTCTCTGTGCCTGGGAAGCACAAGTGTTCACATTGCTTCGCAGAATCGCGTTTCTGCAGAAAACACTAACACTTGTTCAGAAGGAAAGAAAGCACAGAGCCCCACATTTTATGTTGCCCTGGAGAGCTTGCAGAGCACTGGGGAAAAGCAGGCAGAGAATTCCCTGCTAGCACCTTCTCTGTGCCTGGGAAGCACAAGTGTTCACATTGCTTCGAAGAATCGCGTTTCTGCAGAAAACACTAACACTTGTTCAGAAGGAAAGAAAGCACAGAGCCCCACATTTTATGTTGCCCTGGAGAGCTTGCAGAGCACTGGGGAAAGGCAGGCAGAGAATTCCCTGCTAGCAGCTTCTCTGTGCCTGGGAAGCACAAGTGTTCACATTGCTTCGCAGAATCGCGTTTGTGCAGAAAACACTAACACTTGTTCAGAAGGAAAGAAAGCACAGAGCCCCACATTTTATGTTGCCCTGGAGAGCTTGCAGAGCACTGGGGAAAAGCAGGCAGAGAATTCCCTGCTAGCACCTTCTCTGTGCCTGGGAAGCACAAGTGTTCACATTGCTTCGCAGAATCGCGTTTGTGCAGAAAACACTAACACTTGTTCAGAAGGAAAGAAAGCACAGAGCCCCACATTTTATGTTGCCCTGGAGAGCTTGCAGAGCACTGGGGAAAGGCAGGCAGAGAATTCCCTGCTAGCACCTTCTCTGTGCCTGGGAAGCACAAGTGTTCACATTGCTTCGCAGAATCGCGTTTCTGCAGAAACCACTAACACTTGTTCAGAAGGAAAGAAAGCAGAGAGCCCCAGATTTTATGTTGCCCTGGAGAGCTTGCAGAGCACTGCGGAAAAGCAGGCAGAGAATTCCCTGCTAGCAGCTTCTCTGTGCCTGGGAAGCACAAGTGTTCACATTGCTTCGCAGAATCGCGTTTGTGCAGAAAACACTAACACTTGTTCAGAAGGAAAGAAAGCACAGAGCCCCAGATTTGATGTTGCCCTGGAGAGCTTGCAGAGCACTGGGGAAAGGCAGGCAGAGAATTCCCTGCTAGCACCTTCTCTGTGCCTGGGAAGCACAAGTGTTCACATTGCTTCGCAGAATCGCGTTTGTGCAAAAACCACTAACACTTGTTCAGAAGGAAAGAAAGCACAGAGCCCCACATTTTATGTTGCCCTGGAGAGCTTGCAGAGCACTGGGGAAAAGCAGGCAGAGAATTCCCTGCTAGCACCTTCTCTGTGCCTGGGAAGCACAAGTGTTCACATTGCTTCGCAGAATCGCGTTTGTGCAGAAACCACTAACACTTGTTCAGAAGGAAAGAAAGCAGAGAGCCCCAGATTTTATGTTGCCCTGGAGAGCTTGCAGAGCACTGGGGAAAAGCAGGCAGAGAATTCCCTGCTAGCACCTTCTCTGTGCCTGGGAAGCACAAGTGTTCACATTGCTTCGCAGAATCGCGTTTCTGCAGAAAACACTAACACTTGTTCAGAAGGAAAGAAAGCACAGAGCCCCAGATTTGATGTTGCCCTGGAGAGCTTGCAGAGCACTGGGGAAAGGCAGGCAGAGAATTCCCTGCTAGCACCTTCTCTGTGCCTGGGAAGCACAAGTGTTCACATTGCTTCGCAGAATCGCGTTTGTGCAGAAAACACTAACACTTGTTCAGAAGGAAAGAAAGCACAGAGCCCCACATTTTATGTTGCCCTGGAGAGCTTGCAGAGCACTGGGGAAAAGCAGGCAGAGAATTCCCTGCTAGCAGCTTCTCTGTGCCTGGGAAGCACAAGTGTTCACATTGCTTCGCAGAATCGCGTTTGTGCAGAAAACACTAACACTTGTTCAGAAGGAAAGAAAGCACAGAGCCCCACATTTTATGTTGCCCTGGAGAGCTTGCAGAGCACTGGGGAAAAGCAGGCAGAGAATTCCCTGCTAGCACCTTCTCTGTGCCTGGGAAGCACAAGTGTTCACATTGCTTCGCAGAATCGCGTTTCTGCAGAAAACACTAACACTTGTTCAGAAGGAAAGAAAGTACAGAGCCCCACATTTTATGTTGCCCTGGAGAGCTTGCAGAGCACTGGGGAAAAGCAGGCAGAGAATTCCCTGCTAGCACCTTCTCTGTGCCTGGGAAGCACAAGTGTTCACATTGCTTCGCAGAATCGCGTTTCTGCAGAAAACACTAACACTTGTTCAGAAGGAAAGAAAGCACAGAGCCCCACATTTTATGTTGCCCTGGAGAGCTTGCAGAGCACTGGGGAAAAGCAGGCAGAGAATTCCCTGCTAGCAGCTTCTCTGTGCCTGGGAAGCACAAGTGTTCACATTGCTTCGCAGAATCGCGTTTGTGCAGAAAACACTAACACTTGTTCAGAAGGAAAGAAAGCAGAGAGCCCCACATTTTATGTTGCCCTGGAGAGCTTGCAGAGCACTGCGGAAAAGCAGGCAGAGAATTCCCTGCTAGCACCTTCTCTGTGCCTGGGAAGCACAAGTGTTCACATTGCTTCGCAGAATCGCGTTTGTGCAGAAAACACTAACACTTGTTCAGAAGGAAAGAAAGCAGAGAGCCCCACATTTTATGTTGCCATGGAGAGCTTGCAGAGCACTGGGGAAAAGCAGGCAGAGAATTCCCTGCTAGCACCTTCTCTGTGCCTGGGAAGCACAAGTGTTCACATTGCTTCGAAGAATCGCGTTTCTGCAGAAAACACTAACACTTGTTCAGAAGGAAAGAAAGCACAGAGCCCCAGATTTGATGTTGCCCTGGAGAGCTTGCAGAGCACTGGGGAAAGGCAGGCAGAGAATTCCCTGCTAGCACCTTCTCTGTGCCTGGGAAGCACAAGTGTTCACATTGCTTCGCAGAATCGCGTTTCTGCAGAAAACACTAACACTTGTTCAGAAGGAAAGAAAGCACAGAGCCCCACATTTTATGTTGCCCTGGAGAGCTTGCAGAGCACTGGGGAAAAGCAGGCAGAGAATTCCCTGCTAGCACCTTCTCTGTGCCTGGGAAGCACAAGTGTTCACATTGCTTCGCAGAATCGCGTTTCTGCAGAAAACACTAACACTTGTTCAGAAGGAAAGAAAGCAGAGAGCCCCACATTTTATGTTGCCCTGGAGAGCTTGCAGAGCACTGCGGAAAAGCAGGCAGAGAATTCCCTGCTAGCACCTTCTCTGTGCCTGGGAAGCACAAGTGTTCACATTGCTTCGCAGAATCGCGTTTGTGCAGAAAACACTAACACTTGTTCAGAAGGAAAGAAAGCAGAGAGCCCCACATTTTATGTTGCCCTGGAGAGCTTGCAGAGCAGTGGGGAAAAGCAGGCAGAGAATTCCCTGCTAGCACCTTCTCTGTGCCTGGGAAGCACAAGTGTTCACATTGCTTCGCAGAATCGCGTTTCTGCAGAAAACACTAACACTTGTTCAGAAGGAAAGAAAGCACAGAGCCCCACATTTTATGTTGCCCTGGAGAGCTTGCAGAGCACTGGGGAAAAGCAGGCAGAGAATTCCCTGCTAGCAGCTTCTCTGTGCCTGGGAAGCACAAGTGTTCACATTGCTTCGCAGAATCGCGTTTGTGCAGAAACCACTAACACTTGTTCAGAAGGAAAGAAAGCACAGAGCCCCAGATTTGATGTTGCCCTGGAGAGCTTGCAGAGCACTGCGGAAAAGCAGGCAGAGAATTCCCTGCTAGCAGCTTCTCTGTGCCTGGGAAGCACAAGTGTTCACATTGCTTCGCAGAATCGCGTTTGTGCAGAAAACACTAACACTTGTTCAGAAGGAAAGAAAGCAGAGAGCCCCACATTTTATGTTGCCATGGAGAGCTTGCAGAGCACTGGGGAAAAGCAGGCAGAGAATTCCCTGCTAGCACCTTCTCTGTGCCTGGGAAGCACAAGTGTTCACATTGCTTCGAAGAATCGCGTTTCTGCAGAAAACACTAACACTTGTTCAGAAGGAAAGAAAGCACAGAGCCCCAGATTTGATGTTGCCCTGGAGAGCTTGCAGAGCACTGGGGAAAGGCAGGCAGAGAATTCCCTGCTAGCACCTTCTCTGTGCCTGGGAAGCACAAGTGTTCACATTGCTTCGCAGAATCGCGTTTGTGCAGAAACCACTAACACTTGTTCAGAAGGAAAGAAAGCACAGAGCCCCACATTTTATGTTGCCCTGGAGAGCTTGCAGAGCACTGGGGAAAAGCAGGCAGAGAATTCCCTGCTAGCACCTTCTCTGTGCCTGGGAAGCACAAGTGTTCACATTGCTTCGCAGAATCGCGTTTCTGCAGAAAACACTAACACTTGTTCAGAAGGAAAGAAAGCACAGAGCCCCACATTTGATGTTGCCCTGGAGAGCTTGCAGAGCACTGGGGAAAAGCAGGCAGAGAATTCCCTGCTAGCACCTTCTCTGTGCCTGGGAAGCACAAGTGTTCACATTGCTTCGCAGAATCGCGTTTGTGCAGAAAACACTAACACTTGTTCAGAAGGAAAGAAAGCACAGAGCCCCAGATTTGATGTTGCCCTGGAGAGCTTGCAGAGCACTGGGGAAAGGCAGGCAGAGAATTCCCTGCTAGCAGCTTCTCTGTGCCTGGGAAGCACAAGTGTTCACATTGCTTCGCAGAATCGCGTTTCTGCAGAAACCACTAACACTTGTTCAGAAGGAAAGAAAGCAGAGAGCCCCACATTTTATGTTGCCCTGGAGAGCTTGCAGAGCACTGGGGAAAAGCAGGCAGAGAATTCCCTGCTAGCACCTTCTCTGTGCCTGGGAAGCACAAGTGTTCACATTGCTTCGCAGAATCGCGTTTTTGCAGAAAACACTAACACTTGTTCAGAAGGAAAGAAAGCACAGAGCCCCAGATTTGATGTTGCCCTGGAGAGCTTGCAGAGCACTGGGGAAAAGCAGGCAGAGAATTCCCTGCTAGCACCTTCTCTGTGCCTGGGAAGGAGAAGTGTTCACATTGCTTCGCAGAATCGCGTTTGTGCAGAAAACACTAACACTTGTTCAGAAGGAAAGAAAGCACAGAGCCCCAGATTTGATGTTGCCCTGGAGAGCTTGCAGAGCACTGGGGAAAGGCAGGCAGAGAATTCCCTGCTAGCAGCTTCTCTGTGCCTGGGAAGCACAAGTGTTCACATTGCTTCGCAGAATCGCGTTTGTGCAGAAAACACTAACACTTGTTCAGAAGGAAAGAAAGCAGAGAGCCCCAGATTTGATGTTGCCCTGGAGAACTTGCAGAGCACTGGGGAAAAGCAGGCAGAGAATTCCCTGCTAGCACCTTCTCTGTGCCTGGGAAGCACAAGTGTTCACATTGCTTCGCAGAATCGCGTTTGTGCAGAAACCACTAACACTTGTTCAGAAGGAAAGAAAGCACAGAGCCCCACATTTTATGTTGCCCTGGAGAGCTTGCAGAGCACTGGGGAAAAGCAGGCAGAGAATTCCCTGCTAGCACCTTCTCTGTGCCTGGGAAGCACAAGTGTTCACATTGCTTCGCAGAATCGCGTTTGTGCAGAAACCACTAACACTTGTTCAGAAGGAAAGAAAGCACAGAGCCCCACATTTTATGTTGCCCTGGAGAGCTTGCAGAGCACTGGGGAAAAGCAGGCAGAGAATTCCCTGCTAGCACCTTCTCTGTGCCTGGGAAGCACAAGTGTTCACATTGCTTCGCAGAATCGCGTTTGTGCAGAAAACACTAACACTTGTTCAGAAGGAAAGAAAGCACAGAGCCCCAGATTTGATGTTGCCCTGGAGAGCTTGCAGAGCACTGGGGAAAATCAGGCAGAGAATTCCCTGCTAGCACCTTCTCTGTGCCTGGGAAGCACAAGTGTTCACATTGCTTCGCAGAATCGCGTTTTTGCAGAAAACACTAACACTTGTTCAGAAGGAAAGAAAGCACAGAGCCCCAGATTTGATGTTGCCCTGGAGAGCTTGCAGAGCACTGGGGAAAAGCAGGCAGAGAATTCCCTGCTAGCACCTTCTCTGTGCCTGGGAAGCACAAGTGTTCACATTGCTTCGCAGAATCGCGTTTGTGCAGAAAACACTAACACTTGTTCAGAAGGAAAGAAAGCACAGAGCCCCAGATTTGATGTTGCCCTGGAGAGCTTGCAGAGCACTGGGGAAAGGCAGGCAGAGAATTCCCTGCTAGCAGCTTCTCTGTGCCTGGGAAGCACAAGTGTTCACATTGCTTCGCAGAATCGCGTTTGTGCAGAAAACACTAACACTTGTTCAGAAGGAAAGAAAGCAGAGAGCCCCAGATTTGATGTTGCCCTGGAGAACTTGCAGAGCACTGGGGAAAAGCAGGCAGAGAATTCCCTGCTAGCACCTTCTCTGTGCCTGGGAAGCACAAGTGTTCACATTGCTTCGCAGAATCGCGTTTGTGCAGAAACCACTAACACTTGTTCAGAAGGAAAGAAAGCACAGAGCCCCACATTTTATGTTGCCCTGGAGAGCTTGCAGAGCACTGAGGAAAAGCAGGCAGAGAATTCCCTGCTAGCAGCTTCTCTGTGCCTGGGAAGCACAAGTGTTCACATTGCTTCGCAGAATCGCGTTTGTGCAGAAAACACTAACACTTGTTCAGAAGGAAAGAAAGCACAGAGCCCCAGATTTGATGTTGCCCTGGAGAGCTTGCAGAGCACTGGGGAAAAGCAGGCAGAGAATTCCCTGCTAGCACCTTCTCTGTGCCTGGGAAGCACAAGTGTTCACATTGCTTCGCAGAATCGCGTTTGTGCAGAAAACACTAACACTTGTTCAGAAGGAAAGAAAGCACAGAGCCCCAGATTTGATGTTGCCCTGGAGAGCTTGCAGAGCACTGGGGAAAGGCAGGCAGAGAATTCCCTGCTAGCAGCTTCTCTGTGCCTGGGAAGCACAAGTGTTCACATTGCTTCGCAGAATCGCGTTTGTGCAGAAACCACTAACACTTGTTCAGAAGGAAAGAAAGCACAGAGCCCCACATTTTATGTTGCCCTGGAGAGCTTGCAGAGCACTGGGGAAAAGCAGGCAGAGAATTCCCTGCTAGCACCTTCTCTGTGCCTGGGAAGCACAAGTGTTCACATTGCTTCGCAGAATCGCGTTTGTGCAGAAAACACTAACACTTGTTCAGAAGGAAAGAAAGCACAGAGCCCCACATTTTATGTTGCCCTGGAGAGCTTGCAGAGCACTGGGGAAAAGCAGGCAGAGAATTCCCTGCTAGCACCTTCTCTGTGCCTGGGAAGCACAAGTGTTCACATTGCTTCGCAGAATCGCGTTTGTGCAGAAAACACTAACACTTGTTCAGAAGGAAAGAAAGCACAGAGCCCCACATTTTATGTTGCCCTGGAGAGCTTGCAGAGCACTGGGGAAAAGCAGGCAGAGAATTCCCTGCTAGCAGCTTCTCTGTGCCTGGGAAGCACAAGTGTTCACATTGCTTCGCAGAATCGCGTTTGTGCAGAAACCACTAACACTTGTTCAGAAGGAAAGAAAGCACAGAGCCCCAGATTTTCTGTTGCCCTGGAGAGCTTGCAGAGCACTGGGGAAAAGCAGGCAGAGAATTCCCTGCTAGCACCTTCTCTGTGCCTGGGAAGCACAAGTGTTCACATTGCTTCGCAGAATCGCGTTTGTGCAGAAACCACTAACACTTGTTCAGAAGGAAAGAAAGCACAGAGCCCCACATTTTATGTTGCCCTGGAGAGCTTGCAGAGCACTGGGGAAAAGCAGGCAGAGAATTCCCTGCTAGCACCTTCTCTGTGCCTGGGAAGCACAAGTGTTCACATTGCTTCGCAGAATCGCGTTTGTGCAGAAAACACTAACACTTGTTCAGAAGGAAAGAAAGCACAGAGCCCCACATTTTATGTTGCCCTGGAGAGCTTGCAGAGCACTGGGGAAAAGCAGGCAGAGAATTCCCTGCTAGCACCTTCTCTGTGCCTGGGAAGCACAAGTGTTCACATTGCTTCGAAGAATCGCGTTTCTGCAGAAAACACTAACACTTGTTCAGAAGGAAAGAAAGCACAGAGCCCCACATTTTATGTTGCCCTGGAGAGCTTGCAGAGCACTGGGGAAAAGCAGGCAGAGAATTCCCTGCTAGCACCTTCTCTGTGCCTGGGAAGCACAAGTGTTCACATTGCTTCGCAGAATCGCGTTTGTGCAGAAAACACTAACACTTGTTCAGAAGGAAAGAAAGCAGAGAGCCCCAGATTTGATGTTGCCCTGGAGAGCTTGCAGAGCACTGGGGAAAGGCAGGCAGAGAATTCCCTGCTAGCACCTTCTCTGTGCCTGGGAAGCACAAGTGTTCACATTGCTTCGCAGAATCGCGTTTGTGCAGAAAACACTAACACTTGTTCAGAAGGAAAGAAAGCACAGAGCCCCAGATTTGATGTTGCCCTGGAGAGCTTGCAGAGCACTGGGGAAAAGCAGGCAGAGAATTCCCTGCTAGCACCTTCTCTGTGCCTGGGAAGCACAAGTGTTCACATTGCTTCGCAGAATCGCGTTTGTGCAGAAAACACTAACACTTGTTCAGAAGGAAAGAAAGCAGAGAGCCCCAGATTTTATGTTGCCCTGGAGAGCTTGCAGAGCACTGGGGAAAAGCAGGCAGAGAATTCCCTGCTAGCACCTTCTCTGTGCCTGGGAAGCACAAGTGTTCACATTGCTTCGCAGAATCGCGTTTGTGCAGAAACCACTAACACTTGTTCAGAAGGAAAGAAAGCACAGAGCCCCACATTTTATGTTGCCCTGGAGAGCTTGCAGAGCACTGGGGAAAAGCAGGCAGAGAATTCCCTGCTAGCACCTTCTCTGTGCCTGGGAATCACAAGTGTTCACATTGCTTCGAAGAATCGCGTTTCTGCAGAAAACACTAACACTTGTTCAGAAGGAAAGAAAGCACAGAGCCCCACATTTTATGTTGCCCTGGAGAGCTTGCAGAGCACTGGGGAAAAGCAGGCAGAGAATTCCCTGCTAGCACCTTCTCTGTGCCTGGGAAGCACAAGTGTTCACATTGCTTCGCAGAATCGCGTTTCTGCAGAAAACACTAACACTTGTTCAGAAGGAAAGAAAGCACAGAGCCCCACATTTTATGTTGCCCTGGAGAGCTTGCAGAGCACTGGGGAAAAGCAGGCAGAGAATTCCCTGCTAGCACCTTCTCTGTGCCTGGGAAGCACAAGTGTTCACATTGCTTCGCAGAATCGCGTTTGTGCAGAAAACACTAACACTTGTTCAGAAGGAAAGAAAGCACAGAGCCCCACATTTGATGTTGCCCTGGAGAGCTTGCAGAGCACTGGGGAAAAGCAGGCAGAGAATTCCCTGCTAGCACCTTCTCTGTGCCTGGGAAGCACAAGTGTTCACATTGCTTCGCAGAATCGCGTTTCTGCAGAAAACACTAACACTTGTTCAGAAGGAAAGAAAGCACAGAGCCCCACATTTTATGTTGCCCTGGAGAGCTTGCAGAGCACTGGGGAAAAGGAGGCAGAGAATTCCCTGCTAGCACCTTCTCTGTGCCTGGGAAGGAGAAGTGTTCACATTGCTTCGCAGAATCGCGTTTGTGCAGAAAACACTAACACTTGTTCAGAAGGAAAGAAAGCACAGAGCCCCAGATTTGATGTTGCCCTGGAGAGCTTGCAGAGCACTGGGGAAAGGCAGGCAGAGAATTCCCTGCTAGCACCTTCTCTGTGCCTGGGAAGGAGAAGTGTTCACATTGCTTCGCAGAATCGCGTTTGTGCAGAAAACACTAACACTTGTTCAGAAGGAAAGAAAGCAGAGAGCCCCAGATTTGATGTTGCCCTGGAGAGCTTGCAGAGCACTGGGGAAAAGCAGGCAGAGAATTCCCTGCTAGCACCTTCTCTGTGCCTGGGAAGCACAAGTGTTCACATTGCTTCGCAGAATCGCGTTTCTGCAGAAAACACTAACACTTGTTCAGAAGGAAAGAAAGCACAGAGCCCCACATTTTATGTTGCCCTGGAGAGCTTGCAGAGCACTGGGGAAAAGCAGGCAGAGAATTCCCTGCTAGCACCTTCTCTGTGCCTGGGAAGCACAAGTGTTCACATTGCTTCTCAGAATCGCGTTTGTGCAGAAAACACTAACACTTGTTCAGAAGGAAAGAAAGCACAGAGCCCCAGATTTGATGTTGCCCTGGAGAGCTTGCAGAGCACTGGGGAAAGGCAGGCAGAGAATTCCCTGCTAGCACCTTCTCTGTGCCTGGGAAGCACAAGTGTTCACATTGCTTCGCAGAATCGCGTTTCTGCAGAAAACACTAACACTTGTTCAGAAGGAAAGAAAGCACAGAGCCCCACATTTTATGTTGCCCTGGAGAGCTTGCAGAGCACTGGGGAAAAGCAGGCAGAGAATTCCCTGCTAGCACCTTCTCTGTGCCTGGGAAGCACAAGTGTTCACATTGCTTCGAAGAATCGCGTTTCTGCAGAAAACACTAACACTTGTTCAGAAGGAAAGAAAGCACAGAGCCCCACATTTTATGTTGCCCTGGAGAGCTTGCAGAGCACTGGGGAAAGGCAGGCAGAGAATTCCCTGCTAGCAGCTTCTCTGTGCCTGGGAAGCACAAGTGTTCACATTGCTTCGCAGAATCGCGTTTGTGCAGAAAACACTAACACTTGTTCAGAAGGAAAGAAAGCACAGAGCCCCACATTTTATGTTGCCCTGGAGAGCTTGCAGAGCACTGGGGAAAAGCAGGCAGAGAATTCCCTGCTAGCACCTTCTCTGTGCCTGGGAAGCACAAGTGTTCACATTGCTTCGCAGAATCGCGTTTGTGCAGAAAACACTAACACTTGTTCAGAAGGAAAGAAAGCACAGAGCCCCACATTTTATGTTGCCCTGGAGAGCTTGCAGAGCACTGGGGAAAGGCAGGCAGAGAATTCCCTGCTAGCACCTTCTCTGTGCCTGGGAAGCACAAGTGTTCACATTGCTTCGCAGAATCGCGTTTCTGCAGAAACCACTAACACTTGTTCAGAAGGAAAGAAAGCAGAGAGCCCCAGATTTTATGTTGCCCTGGAGAGCTTGCAGAGCACTGCGGAAAAGCAGGCAGAGAATTCCCTGCTAGCAGCTTCTCTGTGCCTGGGAAGCACAAGTGTTCACATTGCTTCGCAGAATCGCGTTTGTGCAGAAAACACTAACACTTGTTCAGAAGGAAAGAAAGCACAGAGCCCCAGATTTGATGTTGCCCTGGAGAGCTTGCAGAGCACTGGGGAAAGGCAGGCAGAGAATTCCCTGCTAGCACCTTCTCTGTGCCTGGGAAGCACAAGTGTTCACATTGCTTCGCAGAATCGCGTTTGTGCAAAAACCACTAACACTTGTTCAGAAGGAAAGAAAGCACAGAGCCCCACATTTTATGTTGCCCTGGAGAGCTTGCAGAGCACTGGGGAAAAGCAGGCAGAGAATTCCCTGCTAGCAGCTTCTCTGTGCCTGGGAAGCACAAGTGTTCACATTGCTTCGCAGAATCGCGTTTGTGCAGAAACCACTAACACTTGTTCAGAAGGAAAGAAAGCAGAGAGCCCCAGATTTTATGTTGCCCTGGAGAGCTTGCAGAGCACTGGGGAAAAGCAGGCAGAGAATTCCCTGCTAGCACCTTCTCTGTGCCTGGGAAGCACAAGTGTTCACATTGCTTCGCAGAATCGCGTTTCTGCAGAAAACACTAACACTTGTTCAGAAGGAAAGAAAGCACAGAGCCCCAGATTTGATGTTGCCCTGGAGAGCTTGCAGAGCACTGGGGAAAGGCAGGCAGAGAATTCCCTGCTAGCACCTTCTCTGTGCCTGGGAAGCACAAGTGTTCACATTGCTTCGCAGAATCGCGTTTGTGCAGAAAACACTAACACTTGTTCAGAAGGAAAGAAAGCACAGAGCCCCACATTTTATGTTGCCCTGGAGAGCTTGCAGAGCACTGGGGAAAAGCAGGCAGAGAATTCCCTGCTAGCAGCTTCTCTGTGCCTGGGAAGCACAAGTGTTCACATTGCTTCGCAGAATCGCGTTTGTGCAGAAAACACTAACACTTGTTCAGAAGGAAAGAAAGCACAGAGCCCCACATTTTATGTTGCCCTGGAGAGCTTGCAGAGCACTGGGGAAAAGCAGGCAGAGAATTCCCTGCTAGCACCTTCTCTGTGCCTGGGAAGCACAAGTGTTCACATTGCTTCGCAGAATCGCGTTTCTGCAGAAAACACTAACACTTGTTCAGAAGGAAAGAAAGCAGAGAGCCCCACATTTTATGTTGCCCTGGAGAGCTTGCAGAGCACTGGGGAAAAGCAGGCAGAGAATTCCCTGCTAGCACCTTCTCTGTGCCTGGGAAGCACAAGTGTTCACATTGCTTCGCAGAATCGCGTTTCTGCAGAAAACACTAACACTTGTTCAGAAGGAAAGAAAGCACAGAGCCCCACATTTTATGTTGCCCTGGAGAGCTTGCAGAGCACTGGGGAAAAGCAGGCAGAGAATTCCCTGCTAGCAGCTTCTCTGTGCCTGGGAAGCACAAGTGTTCACATTGCTTCGCAGAATCGCGTTTGTGCAGAAAACACTAACACTTGTTCAGAAGGAAAGAAAGCAGAGAGCCCCACATTTTATGTTGCCCTGGAGAGCTTGCAGAGCACTGCGGAAAAGCAGGCAGAGAATTCCCTGCTAGCACCTTCTCTGTGCCTGGGAAGCACAAGTGTTCACATTGCTTCGCAGAATCGCGTTTGTGCAGAAAACACTAACACTTGTTCAGAAGGAAAGAAAGCAGAGAGCCCCACATTTTATGTTGCCCTGGAGAGCTTGCAGAGCAGTGGGGAAAAGCAGGCAGAGAATTCCCTGCTAGCACCTTCTCTGTGCCTGGGAAGCACAAGTGTTCACATTGCTTCGCAGAATCGCGTTTCTGCAGAAAACACTAACACTTGTTCAGAAGGAAAGAAAGCACAGAGCCCCACATTTTATGTTGCCCTGGAGAGCTTGCAGAGCACTGGGGAAAAGCAGGCAGAGAATTCCCTGCTAGCAGCTTCTCTGTGCCTGGGAAGCACAAGTGTTCACATTGCTTCGCAGAATCGCGTTTGTGCAGAAACCACTAACACTTGTTCAGAAGGAAAGAAAGCACAGAGCCCCAGATTTGATGTTGCCCTGGAGAGCTTGCAGAGCACTGCGGAAAAGCAGGCAGAGAATTCCCTGCTAGCAGCTTCTCTGTGCCTGGGAAGCACAAGTGTTCACATTGCTTCGCAGAATCGCGTTTGTGCAGAAAACACTAACACTTGTTCAGAAGGAAAGAAAGCAGAGAGCCCCACATTTTATGTTGCCATGGAGAGCTTGCAGAGCACTGGGGAAAAGCAGGCAGAGAATTCCCTGCTAGCACCTTCTCTGTGCCTGGGAAGCACAAGTGTTCACATTGCTTCGAAGAATCGCGTTTCTGCAGAAAACACTAACACTTGTTCAGAAGGAAAGAAAGCACAGAGCCCCAGATTTGATGTTGCCCTGGAGAGCTTGCAGAGCACTGGGGAAAGGCAGGCAGAGAATTCCCTGCTAGCACCTTCTCTGTGCCTGGGAAGCACAAGTGTTCACATTGCTTCGCAGAATCGCGTTTGTGCAGAAACCACTAACACTTGTTCAGAAGGAAAGAAAGCACAGAGCCCCACATTTTATGTTGCCCTGGAGAGCTTGCAGAGCACTGGGGAAAAGCAGGCAGAGAATTCCCTGCTAGCACCTTCTCTGTGCCTGGGAAGCACAAGTGTTCACATTGCTTCGCAGAATCGCGTTTCTGCAGAAAACACTAACACTTGTTCAGAAGGAAAGAAAGCACAGAGCCCCACATTTGATGTTGCCCTGGAGAGCTTGCAGAGCACTGGGGAAAAGCAGGCAGAGAATTCCCTGCTAGCACCTTCTCTGTGCCTGGGAAGCACAAGTGTTCACATTGCTTCGCAGAATCGCGTTTGTGCAGAAAACACTAACACTTGTTCAGAAGGAAAGAAAGCACAGAGCCCCAGATTTGATGTTGCCCTGGAGAGCTTGCAGAGCACTGGGGAAAGGCAGGCAGAGAATTCCCTGCTAGCAGCTTCTCTGTGCCTGGGAAGCACAAGTGTTCACATTGCTTCGCAGAATCGCGTTTCTGCAGAAACCACTAACACTTGTTCAGAAGGAAAGAAAGCAGAGAGCCCCAGATTTTATGTTGCCCTGGAGAGCTTGCAGAGCACTGCGGAAAAGCAGGCAGAGAATTCCCTGCTAGCACCTTCTCTGTGCCTGGGAAGCACAAGTGTTCACATTGCTTCGCAGAATCGCGTTTTTGCAGAAAACACTAACACTTGTTCAGAAGGAAAGAAAGCACAGAGCCCCAGATTTGATGTTGCCCTGGAGAGCTTGCAGAGCACTGGGGAAAAGCAGGCAGAGAATTCCCTGCTAGCACCTTCTCTGTGCCTGGGAAGGAGAAGTGTTCACATTGCTTCGCAGAATCGCGTTTGTGCAGAAAACACTAACACTTGTTCAGAAGGAAAGAAAGCACAGAGCCCCAGATTTGATGTTGCCCTGGAGAGCTTGCAGAGCACTGGGGAAAGGCAGGCAGAGAATTCCCTGCTAGCAGCTTCTCTGTGCCTGGGAAGCACAAGTGTTCACATTGCTTCGCAGAATCGCGTTTGTGCAGAAAACACTAACACTTGTTCAGAAGGAAAGAAAGCAGAGAGCCCCAGATTTGATGTTGCCCTGGAGAACTTGCAGAGCACTGGGGAAAAGCAGGCAGAGAATTCCCTGCTAGCACCTTCTCTGTGCCTGGGAAGCACAAGTGTTCACATTGCTTCGCAGAATCGCGTTTGTGCAGAAACCACTAACACTTGTTCAGAAGGAAAGAAAGCACAGAGCCCCACATTTTATGTTGCCCTGGAGAGCTTGCAGAGCACTGAGGAAAAGCAGGCAGAGAATTCCCTGCTAGCACCTTCGCTGTGCCTGGGAAGCACAAGTGTTCACATTGCTTCGCAGAATCGCGTTTGTGCAGAAAACACTAACACTTGTTCAGAAGGAAAGAAAGCACAGAGCCCCACATTTTATGTTGCCCTGGAGAGCTTGCAGAGCACTGGGGAAAAGCAGGCAGAGAATTCCCTGCTAGCACCTTCTCTGTGCCTGGGAAGCACAAGTGTTCACATTGCTTCGCAGAATCGCGTTTGTGCAGAAAACACTAACACTTGTTCAGAAGGAAAGAAAGCACAGAGCCCCAGATTTGATGTTGCCCTGGAGAGCTTGCAGAGCACTGGGGAAAGGCAGGCAGAGAATTCCCTGCTAGCAGCTTCTCTGTGCCTGGGAAGCACAAGTGTTCACATTGCTTCGCAGAATCGCGTTTGTGCAGAAACCACTAACACTTGTTCAGAAGGAAAGAAAGCACAGAGCCCCACATTTTATGTTGCCCTGGAGAGCTTGCAGAGCACTGGGGAAAAGCAGGCAGAGAATTCCCTGCTAGCACCTTCTCTGTGCCTGGGAAGCACAAGTGTTCACATTGCTTCGCAGAATCGCGTTTGT
The DNA here is from genome assembly GCA_030819815.1 of Strix occidentalis. Lineage (NCBI taxonomy): Eukaryota > Metazoa > Chordata > Aves > Strigiformes > Strigidae > Strix > Strix occidentalis. Next base: position 126,194 of record JASWHU010000167.1, on the reverse strand, counting down.
GCAGAAAACACTAACACTTGTTCAGAAGGAAAGAAAGCACAGAGCCCCACATTTTATGTTGCCCTGGAGAGCTTGCAGAGCACTGGGGAAAAGCAGGCAGAGAATTCCCTGCTAGCACCTTCTCTGTGCCTGGGAAGCACAAGTGTTCACATTGCTTCGCAGAATCGCGTTTGTGCAGAAAACACTAACACTTGTTCAGAAGGAAAGAAAGCACAGAGCCCCACATTTTATGTTGCCCTGGAGAGCTTGCAGAGCACTGGGGAAAAGCAGGCAGAGAATTCCCTGCTAGCACCTTCTCTGTGCCTGGGAAGCACAAGTGTTCACATTGCTTCGAAGAATCGCGTTTCTGCAGAAAACACTAACACTTGTTCAGAAGGAAAGAAAGCACAGAGCCCCACATTTTATGTTGCCCTGGAGAGCTTGCAGAGCACTGGGGAAAAGCAGGCAGAGAATTCCCTGCTAGCACCTTCTCTGTGCCTGGGAAGCACAAGTGTTCACATTGCTTCGCAGAATCGCGTTTGTGCAGAAAACACTAACACTTGTTCAGAAGGAAAGAAAGCAGAGAGCCCCAGATTTGATGTTGCCCTGGAGAGCTTGCAGAGCACTGGGGAAAAGCAGGCAGAGAATTCCCTGCTAGCACCTTCTCTGTGCCTGGGAAGCACAAGTGTTCACATTGCTTCGCAGAATCGCGTTTGTGCAGAAAACACTAACACTTGTTCAGAAGGAAAGAAAGCACAGAGCCCCACATTTTATGTTGCCCTGGAGAGCTTGCAGAGCACTGGGGAAAAGCAGGCAGAGAATTCCCTGCTAGCACCTTCGCTGTGCCTGGGAATCACAAGTGTTCACATTGCTTCGCAGAATCGCGTTTGTGCAGAAAACACTAACACTTGTTCAGAAGGAAAGAAAGCACAGAGCCCCACATTTTATGTTGCCCTGGAGAGCTTGCAGAGCACTGGGGAAAAGCAGGCAGAGAATTCCCTGCTAGCACCTTCTCTGTGCCTGGGAAGCACAAGTGTTCACATTGCTTCGCAGAATCGCGTTTGTGCAGAAAACACTAACACTTGTTCAGAAGGAAAGAAAGCACAGAGCCCCAGATTTGATGTTGCCCTGGAGAGCTTGGAGAGCACTGGGGAAAGGCAGGCAGAGAATTCCCTGCTAGCAGCTTCTCTGTGCCTGGGAAGCACAAGTGTTCACATTGCTTCGCAGAATCGCGTTTGTGCAGAAACCACTAACACTTGTTCAGAAGGAAAGAAAGCACAGAGCCCCACATTTTATGTTGCCCTGGAGAGCTTGCAGAGCACTGGGGAAAAGCAGGCAGAGAATTCCCTGCTAGCACCTTCTCTGTGCCTGGGAAGCACAAGTGTTCACATTGCTTCGCAGAATCGCGTTTGTGCAGAAACCACTAACACTTGTTCAGAAGGAAAGAAAGCACAGAGCCCCACATTTTATGTTGCCCTGGAGAGCTTGCAGAGCACTGGGGAAAAGCAGGCAGAGAATTCCCTGCTAGCACCTTCTCTGTGCCTGGGAAGCACAAGTGTTCACATTGCTTCGCAGAATCGCGTTTGTGCAGAAAACACTAACACTTGTTCAGAAGGAAAGAAAGCACAGAGCCCCACATTTTATGTTGCCCTGGAGAGCTTGCAGAGCACTGGGGAAAAGCAGGCAGAGAATTCCCTGCTAGCACCTTCTCTGTGCCTGGGAAGCACAAGTGTTCACATTGCTTCGAAGAATCGCGTTTCTGCAGAAAACACTAACACTTGTTCAGAAGGAAAGAAAGCACAGAGCCCCACATTTTATGTTGCCCTGGAGAGCTTGCAGAGCACTGGGGAAAAGCAGGCAGAGAATTCCCTGCTAGCACCTTCTCTGTGCCTGGGAAGCACAAGTGTTCACATTGCTTCGCAGAATCGCGTTTGTGCAGAAAACACTAACACTTGTTCAGAAGGAAAGAAAGCAGAGAGCCCCACATTTTATGTTGCCCTGGAGAGCTTGCAGAGCACTGGGGAAAGGCAGGCAGAGAATTCCCTGCTAGCAGCTTCTCTGTGCCTGGGAAGCACAAGTGTTCACATTGCTTCGCAGAATCGCGTTTGTGCAGAAAACACTAACACTTGTTCAGAAGGAAAGAAAGCACAGAGCCCCAGATTTGATGTTGCCCTGGAGAGCTTGCAGAGCACTGGGGAAAAGCAGGCAGAGAATTCCCTGCTAGCACCTTCTCTGTGCCTGGGAAGCACAAGTGTTCACATTGCTTCGCAGAATCGCGTTTGTGCAGAAAACACTAACACTTGTTCAGAAGGAAAGAAAGCAGAGAGCCCCAGATTTTATGTTGCCCTGGAGAGCTTGCAGAGCACTGGGGAAAAGCAGGCAGAGAATTCCCTGCTAGCACCTTCTCTGTGCCTGGGAAGCACAAGTGTTCACATTGCTTCGCAGAATCGCGTTTGTGCAGAAACCACTAACACTTGTTCAGAAGGAAAGAAAGCACAGAGCCCCAGATTTTATGTTGCCCTGAAGAGCTTGCAGAGCACTGGGGAAAAGCAGGCAGAGAATTCCCTGCTAGCACCTTCTCTGTGCCTGGGAAGCACAAGTGTTCACATTGCTTCGCAGAATCGCGTTTCTGCAGAAAACACTAACACTTGTTCAGAAGGAAAGAAAGCAGAGAGCCCCACATTTTATGTTGCCCTGGAGAGCTTGCAGAGCACTGGGGAAAAGCAGACAGAGAATTCCCTGCTAGCACCTTCTCTGTGCCTGGGAAGCACAAGTGTTCACATTGCTTCGCAGAATCGCGTTTGTGCAGAAAACACTAACACTTGTTCAGAAGGAAAGAAAGCACAGAGCCCCACATTTTATGTTGCCCTGGAGAGCTTGCAGAGCACTGGGGAAAAGCAGGCAGAGAATTCCCTGCTAGCAGCTTCTCTGTGCCTGGGAAGCACAAGTGTTCACATTGCTTCGCAGAATCACGTTTGTGCAGAAACCACTAACACTTGTTCAGAAGGAAAGAAAGCACAGAGCCCCACATTTTATGTTGCCCTGAAGAGCTTGCAGAGCACTGGGGAAAGGCAGGCAGAGAATTCCCTGCTAGCAGCTTCTCTGTGCCTGGGAAGCACAAGTGTTCACATTGCTTCGCAGAATCACGTTTGTGCAGAAACCACTAACACTTGTTCAGAAGGAAAGAAAGCACAGAGCCCCACATTTTATGTTGCCCTGGAGAGCTTGCAGAGCACTGGGGAAAAGCAGGCAGAGAATTCCCTGCTAGCACCTTCTCTGTGCCTGGGAAGCACAAGTGTTCACATTGCTTCGCAGAATCGCGTTTCTGCAGAAAACACTAACACTTGTTCAGAAGGAAAGAAAGCACAGAGCCCCACATTTTATGTTGCCCTGGAGAGCTTGCAGAGCACTGGGGAAAAGCAGGCAGAGAATTCCCTGCTAGCACCTTCTCTGTGCCTGGGAAGCACAAGTGTTCACATTGCTTCGAAGAATCGCGTTTCTGCAGAAAACACTAACACTTGTTCAGAAGGAAAGAAAGCACAGAGCCCCACATTTTATGTTGCCCTGGAGAGCTTGCAGAGCACTGGGGAAAAGCAGGCAGAGAATTCCCTGCTAGCACCTTCTCTGTGCCTGGGAAGCACAAGTGTTCACATTGCTTCGCAGAATCGCGTTTGTGCAGAAAACACTAACACTTGTTCAGAAGGAAAGAAAGCACAGAGCCCCACATTTTATGTTGCCCTGAAGAGCTTGCAGAGCACTGGGGAAAAGCAGGCAGAGAATTCCCTGCTAGCACCTTCTCTGTGCCTGGGAAGCACAAGTGTTCACATTGCTTCGCAGAATCGCGTTTCTGCAGAAAACACTAACACTTGTTCAGAAGGAAAGAAAGCACAGAGCCCCACATTTTATGTTGCCCTGGAGAGCTTGCAGAGCACTGGGGAAAAGCAGGCAGAGAATTCCCTGCTAGCACCTTCTCTGTGCCTGGGAATCACAAGTGTTCACATTGCTTCGCAGAATCGCGTTTGTGCAGAAAACACTAACACTTGTTCAGAAGGAAAGAAAGCACAGAGCCCCACATTTTATGTTGCCCTGGAGAGCTTGCAGAGCACTGGGGAAAAGCAGGCAGAGAATTCCCTGCTAGCACCTTCTCTGTGCCTGGGAAGCACAAGTGTTCACATTGCTTCGCAGAATCGCGTTTGTGCAGAAAACACTAACACTTGTTCAGAAGGAAAGAAAGCACAGAGCCCCAGATTTGATGTTGCCCTGGAGAGCTTGGAGAGCACTGGGGAAAGGCAGGCAGAGAATTCCCTGCTAGCAGCTTCTCTGTGCCTGGGAAGCACAAGTGTTCACATTGCTTCGCAGAATCGCGTTTGTGCAGAAACCACTAACACTTGTTCAGAAGGAAAGAAAGCACAGAGCCCCACATTTTATGTTGCCCTGGAGAGCTTGCAGAGCACTGGGGAAAAGCAGGCAGAGAATTCCCTGCTAGCACCTTCTCTGTGCCTGGGAAGCACAAGTGTTCACATTGCTTCGCAGAATCGCGTTTGTGCAGAAACCACTAACACTTGTTCAGAAGGAAAGAAAGCACAGAGCCCCACATTTTATGTTGCCCTGGAGAGCTTGCAGAGCACTGGGGAAAAGCAGGCAGAGAATTCCCTGCTAGCACCTTCTCTGTGCCTGGGAAGCACAAGTGTTCACATTGCTTCGCAGAATCGCGTTTGTGCAGAAAACACTAACACTTGTTCAGAAGGAAAGAAAGCACAGAGCCCCACATTTTATGTTGCCCTGGAGAGCTTGCAGAGCACTGGGGAAAAGCAGGCAGAGAATTCCCTGCTAGCACCTTCTCTGTGCCTGGGAAGCACAAGTGTTCACATTGCTTCGCAGAATCGCGTTTGTGCAGAAAACACTAACACTTGTTCAGAAGGAAAGAAAGCACAGAGCCCCAGATTTGATGTTGCCCTGGAGAGCTTGCAGAGCACTGGGGAAAATCAGGCAGAGAATTCCCTGCTAGCACCTTCTCTGTGCCTGGGAAGCACAAGTGTTCACATTGCTTCGCAGAATCGCGTTTGTGCAGAAAACACTAACACTTGTTCAGAAGGAAAGAAAGCACAGAGCCCCACATTTTATGTTGCCCTGGAGAGCTTGCAGAGCACTGGGGAAAAGCAGGCAGAGAATTCCCTGCTAGCACCTTCGCTGTGCCTGGGAATCACAAGTGTTCACATTGCTTCGCAGAATCGCGTTTGTGCAGAAAACACTAACACTTGTTCAGAAGGAAAGAAAGCACAGAGCCCCACATTTTATGTTGCCCTGGAGAGCTTGCAGAGCACTGGGGAAAAGCAGGCAGAGAATTCCCTGCTAGCACCTTCTCTGTGCCTGGGAAGCACAAGTGTTCACATTGCTTCGCAGAATCGCGTTTGTGCAGAAAACACTAACACTTGTTCAGAAGGAAAGAAAGCACAGAGCCCCACATTTTATGTTGCCCTGGAGAGCTTGCAGAGCACTGGGGAAAAGCAGGCAGAGAATTCCCTGCTAGCACCTTCTCTGTGCCTGGGAAGCACAAGTGTTCACATTGCTTCGAAGAATCGCGTTTCTGCAGAAAACACTAACACTTGTTCAGAAGGAAAGAAAGCACAGAGCCCCACATTTTATGTTGCCCTGGAGAGCTTGCAGAGCACTGGGGAAAAGCAGGCAGAGAATTCCCTGCTAGCACCTTCTCTGTGCCTGGGAAGCACAAGTGTTCACATTGCTTCGCAGAATCGCGTTTGTGCAGAAAACACTAACACTTGTTCAGAAGGAAAGAAAGCAGAGAGCCCCAGATTTGATGTTGCCCTGGAGAGCTTGCAGAGCACTGGGGAAAGGCAGGCAGAGAATTCCCTGCTAGCAGCTTCTCTGTGCCTGGGAAGCACAAGTGTTCACATTGCTTCGCAGAATCGCGTTTGTGCAGAAAACACTAACACTTGTTCAGAAGGAAAGAAAGCACAGAGCCCCAGATTTGATGTTGCCCTGGAGAGCTTGCAGAGCACTGGGGAAAAGCAGGCAGAGAATTCCCTGCTAGCACCTTCTCTGTGCCTGGGAAGCACAAGTGTTCACATTGCTTCGCAGAATCGCGTTTGTGCAGAAAACACTAACACTTGTTCAGAAGGAAAGAAAGCAGAGAGCCCCAGATTTTATGTTGCCCTGGAGAGCTTGCAGAGCACTGGGGAAAAGCAGGCAGAGAATTCCCTGCTAGCACCTTCTCTGTGCCTGGGAAGCACAAGTGTTCACATTGCTTCGCAGAATCGCGTTTGTGCAGAAACCACTAACACTTGTTCAGAAGGAAAGAAAGCACAGAGCCCCAGATTTTATGTTGCCCTGAAGAGCTTGCAGAGCACTGGGGAAAAGCAGGCAGAGAATTCCCTGCTAGCACCTTCTCTGTGCCTGGGAAGCACAAGTGTTCACATTGCTTCGCAGAATCGCGTTTCTGCAGAAAACACTAACACTTGTTCAGAAGGAAAGAAAGCAGAGAGCCCCACATTTTATGTTGCCCTGGAGAGCTTGCAGAGCACTGGGGAAAAGCAGACAGAGAATTCCCTGCTAGCACCTTCTCTGTGCCTGGGAAGCACAAGTGTTCACATTGCTTCGCAGAATCGCGTTTGTGCAGAAAACACTAACACTTGTTCAGAAGGAAAGAAAGCACAGAGCCCCACATTTTATGTTGCCCTGGAGAGCTTGCAGAGCACTGGGGAAAAGCAGGCAGAGAATTCCCTGCTAGCAGCTTCTCTGTGCCTGGGAAGCACAAGTGTTCACATTGCTTCGCAGAATCACGTTTGTGCAGAAACCACTAACACTTGTTCAGAAGGAAAGAAAGCACAGAGCCCCACATTTTATGTTGCCCTGAAGAGCTTGCAGAGCACTGGGGAAAGGCAGGCAGAGAATTCCCTGCTAGCAGCTTCTCTGTGCCTGGGAAGCACAAGTGTTCACATTGCTTCGCAGAATCACGTTTGTGCAGAAACCACTAACACTTGTTCAGAAGGAAAGAAAGCACAGAGCCCCACATTTTATGTTGCCCTGGAGAGCTTGCAGAGCACTGGGGAAAAGCAGGCAGAGAATTCCCTGCTAGCACCTTCTCTGTGCCTGGGAAGCACAAGTGTTCACATTGCTTCGCAGAATCGCGTTTCTGCAGAAAACACTAACACTTGTTCAGAAGGAAAGAAAGCACAGAGCCCCACATTTTATGTTGCCCTGGAGAGCTTGCAGAGCACTGGGGAAAAGCAGGCAGAGAATTCCCTGCTAGCACCTTCTCTGTGCCTGGGAAGCACAAGTGTTCACATTGCTTCGAAGAATCGCGTTTCTGCAGAAAACACTAACACTTGTTCAGAAGGAAAGAAAGCACAGAGCCCCACATTTTATGTTGCCCTGGAGAGCTTGCAGAGCACTGGGGAAAAGCAGGCAGAGAATTCCCTGCTAGCACCTTCTCTGTGCCTGGGAAGCACAAGTGTTCACATTGCTTCGCAGAATCGCGTTTGTGCAGAAAACACTAACACTTGTTCAGAAGGAAAGAAAGCACAGAGCCCCAGATTTTATGTTGCCCTGAAGAGCTTGCAGAGCACTGGGGAAAAGCAGGCAGAGAATTCCCTGCTAGCACCTTCTCTGTGCCTGGGAAGCACAAGTGTTCACATTGCTTCGCAGAATCGCGTTTCTGCAGAAAACACTAACACTTGTTCAGAAGGAAAGAAAGCAGAGAGCCCCACATTTTATGTTGCCCTGGAGAGCTTGCAGAGCACTGGGGAAAAGCAGACAGAGAATTCCCTGCTAGCACCTTCTCTGTGCCTGGGAAGCACAAGTGTTCACATTGCTTCGCAGAATCGCGTTTGTGCAGAAAACACTAACACTTGTTCAGAAGGAAAGAAAGCACAGAGCCCCACATTTTATGTTGCCCTGGAGAGCTTGCAGAGCACTGGGGAAAAGCAGGCAGAGAATTCCCTGCTAGCAGCTTCTCTGTGCCTGGGAAGCACAAGTGTTCACATTGCTTCGCAGAATCACGTTTGTGCAGAAACCACTAACACTTGTTCAGAAGGAAAGAAAGCACAGAGCCCCAGATTTTATGTTGCCCTGAAGAGCTTGCAGAGCACTGGGGAAAGGCAGGCAGAGAATTCCCTGCTAGCAGCTTCTCTGTGCCTGGGAAGCACAAGTGTTCACATTGCTTCGCAGAATCACGTTTGTGCAGAAACCACTAACACTTGTTCAGAAGGAAAGAAAGCACAGAGCCCCACATTTTATGTTGCCCTGGAGAGCTTGCAGAGCACTGGGGAAAAGCAGGCAGAGAATTCCCTGCTAGCACCTTCTCTGTGCCTGGGAAGCACAAGTGTTCACATTGCTTCGCAGAATCGCGTTTCTGCAGAAAACACTAACACTTGTTCAGAAGGAAAGAAAGCACAGAGCCCCACATTTTATGTTGCCCTGGAGAGCTTGCAGAGCACTGGGGAAAAGCAGGCAGAGAATTCCCTGCTAGCACCTTCTCTGTGCCTGGGAAGCACAAGTGTTCACATTGCTTCGAAGAATCGCGTTTCTGCAGAAAACACTAACACTTGTTCAGAAGGAAAGAAAGCACAGAGCCCCACATTTTATGTTGCCCTGGAGAGCTTGCAGAGCACTGGGGAAAAGCAGGCAGAGAATTCCCTGCTAGCACCTTCTCTGTGCCTGGGAAGCACAAGTGTTCACATTGCTTCGCAGAATCGCGTTTGTGCAGAAAACACTAACACTTGTTCAGAAGGAAAGAAAGCACAGAGCCCCACATTTTATGTTGCCCTGGAGAGCTTGCAGAGCACTGGGGAAAAGCAGGCAGAGAATTCCCTGCTAGCACCTTCGCTGTGCCTGGGAATCACAAGTGTTCACATTGCTTCGCAGAATCGCGTTTGTGCAGAAAACACTAACACTTGTTCAGAAGGAAAGAAAGCACAGAGCCCCACATTTTATGTTGCCCTGGAGAGCTTGCAGAGCACTGGGGAAAAGCAGGCAGAGAATTCCCTGCTAGCACCTTCTCTGTGCCTGGGAAGCACAAGTGTTCACATTGCTTCGCAGAATCGCGTTTGTGCAGAAAACACTAACACTTGTTCAGAAGGAAAGAAAGCACAGAGCCCCAGATTTGATGTTGCCCTGGAGAGCTTGGAGAGCACTGGGGAAAGGCAGGCAGAGAATTCCCTGCTAGCAGCTTCTCTGTGCCTGGGAAGCACAAGTGTTCACATTGCTTCGCAGAATCGCGTTTGTGCAGAAACCACTAACACTTGTTCAGAAGGAAAGAAAGCACAGAGCCCCACATTTTATGTTGCCCTGGAGAGCTTGCAGAGCACTGGGGAAAAGCAGGCAGAGAATTCCCTGCTAGCACCTTCTCTGTGCCTGGGAAGCACAAGTGTTCACATTGCTTCGCAGAATCGCGTTTGTGCAGAAACCACTAACACTTGTTCAGAAGGAAAGAAAGCACAGAGCCCCACATTTTATGTTGCCCTGGAGAGCTTGCAGAGCACTGGGGAAAAGCAGGCAGAGAATTCCCTGCTAGCACCTTCTCTGTGCCTGGGAAGCACAAGTGTTCACATTGCTTCGCAGAATCGCGTTTGTGCAGAAAACACTAACACTTGTTCAGAAGGAAAGAAAGCACAGAGCCCCACATTTTATGTTGCCCTGGAGAGCTTGCAGAGCACTGGGGAAAAGCAGGCAGAGAATTCCCTGCTAGCACCTTCTCTGTGCCTGGGAAGCACAAGTGTTCACATTGCTTCGCAGAATCGCGTTTGTGCAGAAAACACTAACACTTGTTCAGAAGGAAAGAAAGCACAGAGCCCCAGATTTGATGTTGCCCTGGAGAGCTTGCAGAGCACTGGGGAAAATCAGGCAGAGAATTCCCTGCTAGCACCTTCTCTGTGCCTGGGAAGCACAAGTGTTCACATTGCTTCGCAGAATCGCGTTTGTGCAGAAAACACTAACACTTGTTCAGAAGGAAAGAAAGCACAGAGCCCCACATTTTATGTTGCCCTGGAGAGCTTGCAGAGCACTGGGGAAAAGCAGGCAGAGAATTCCCTGCTAGCACCTTCGCTGTGCCTGGGAATCACAAGTGTTCACATTGCTTCGCAGAATCGCGTTTGTGCAGAAAACACTAACACTTGTTCAGAAGGAAAGAAAGCACAGAGCCCCACATTTTATGTTGCCCTGGAGAGCTTGCAGAGCACTGGGGAAAAGCAGGCAGAGAATTCCCTGCTAGCACCTTCTCTGTGCCTGGGAAGGAGAAGTGTTCACATTGCTTCGCAGAATCGCGTTTGTGCAGAAAACACTAACACTTGTTCAGAAGGAAAGAAAGCACAGAGCCCCAGATTTGATGTTGCCCTGGAGAGCTTGGAGAGCACTGGGGAAAGGCAGGCAGAGAATTCCCTGCTAGCAGCTTCTCTGTGCCTGGGAAGCACAAGTGTTCACATTGCTTCGCAGAATCGCGTTTGTGCAGAAACCACTAACACTTGTTCAGAAGGAAAGAAAGCACAGAGCCCCACATTTTATGTTGCCCTGGAGAGCTTGCAGAGCACTGGGGAAAAGCAGGCAGAGAATTCCCTGCTAGCACCTTCTCTGTGCCTGGGAAGCACAAGTGTTCACATTGCTTCGCAGAATCGCGTTTCTGCAGAAAACACTAACACTTGTTCAGAAGGAAAGAAAGCACAGAGCCCCACATTTTATGTTGCCCTGGAGAGCTTGCAGAGCACTGGGGAAAAGCAGGCAGAGAATTCCCTGCTAGCACCTTCTCTGTGCCTGGGAAGCACAAGTGTTCACATTGCTTCGCAGAATCGCGTTTCTGCAGAAAACACTAACACTTGTTCAGAAGGAAAGAAAGCACAGAGCCCCACATTTTATGTTGCCCTGGAGAGCTTGCAGAGCACTGGGGAAAAGCAGGCAGAGAATTCCCTGCTAGCACCTTCGCTGTGCCTGGGAATCACAAGTGTTCACATTGCTTCGCAGAATCGCGTTTGTGCAGAAAACACTAACACTTGTTCAGAAGGAAAGAAAGCACAGAGCCCCAGATTTGATGTTGCCCTGGAGAGCTTGCAGAGCACTGGGGAAAAGCAGGCAGAGAATTCCCTGCTAGCACCTTCTCTGTGCCTGGGAAGCACAAGTGTTCACATTGCTTCGCAGAATCGCGTTTGTGCAGAAAACACTAACACTTGTTCAGAAGGAAAGAAAGCACAGAGCCCCAGATTTGATGTTGCCCTGGAGAGCTTGGAGAGCACTGGGGAAAGGCAGGCAGAGAATTCCCTGCTAGCAGCTTCTCTGTGCCTGGGAAGCACAAGTGTTCACATTGCTTCGAAGAATCGCGTTTCTGCAGAAAACACTAACACTTGTTCAGAAGGAAAGAAAGCACAGAGCCCCACATTTTATGTTGCCCTGGAGAGCTTGCAGAGCACTGGGGAAAAGCAGGCAGAGAATTCCCTGCTAGCACCTTCTCTGTGCCTGGGAAGCACAAGTGTTCACATTGCTTCGCAGAATCGCGTTTGTGCAGAAAACACTAACACTTGTTCAGAAGGAAAGAAAGCACAGAGCCCCACATTTTATGTTGCCCTGGAGAGCTTGCAGAGCACTGGGGAAAAGCAGGCAGAGAATTCCCTGCTAGCACCTTCTCTGTGCCTGGGAAGCACAAGTGTTCACATTGCTTCGCAGAATCGCGTTTGTGCAGAAAACACTAACACTTGTTCAGAAGGAAAGAAAGCACAGAGCCCCACATTTTATGTTGCCCTGGAGAGCTTGCAGAGCACTGGGGAAAAGCAGGCAGAGAATTCCCTGCTAGCACCTTCTCTGTGCCTGGGAATCACAAGTGTTCACATTGCTTCGCAGAATCGCGTTTGTGCAGAAAACACTAACACTTGTTCAGAAGGAAAGAAAGCACAGAGCCCCACATTTTATGTTGCCCTGGAGAGCTTGCAGAGCACTGGGGAAAGGCAGGCAGAGAATTCCCTGCTAGCACCTTCTCTGTGCCTGGGAAGCACAAGTGTTCACATTGCTTCGCAGAATTGCGTTTCTGCAGAAAACACTAACACTTGTTCAGAAGGAAAGAAAGCACAGAGCCCCACATTTTATGTTGCCCTGGAGAGCTTGCAGAGCACTGGGGAAAAGCAGGCAGAGAATTCCCTGCTAGCACCTTCTCTGTGCCTGGGAAGCACAAGTGTTCACATTGCTTCGCAGAATCGCGTTTGTGCAGAAACCACTAACACTTGTTCAGAAGGAAAGAAAGCACAGAGCCCCACATTTTATGTTGCCCTGGAGAGCTTGCAGAGCACTGGGGAAAAGCAGGCAGAGAATTCCCTGCTAGCACCTTCTCTGTGCCTGGGAAGCACAAGTGTTCACATTGCTTCGCAGAATCGCGTTTGTGCAGAAAACACTAACACTTGTTCAGAAGGAAAGAAAGCACAGAGCCCCACATTTTATGTTGCCCTGGAGAGCTTGCAGAGCACTGGGGAAAAGCAGGCAGAGAATTCCCTGCTAGCACCTTCTCTGTGCCTGGGAAGCACAAGTGTTCACATTGCTTCGCAGAATCGCGTTTGTGCAGAAAACACTAACACTTGTTCAGAAGGAAAGAAAGCACAGAGCCCCAGATTTGATGTTGCCCTGGAGAGCTTGCAGAGCACTGGGGAAAGGCAGGCAGAGAATTCCCTGCTAGCACCTTCTCTGTGCCTGGGAAGCACAAGTGTTCACATTGCTTCGCAGAATCGCGTTTGTGCAGAAAACACTAACACTTGTTCAGAAGGAAAGAAAGCACAGAGCCCCAGATTTGATGTTGCCCTGGAGAGCTTGCAGAGCACTGGGGAAAAGCAGGCAGAGAATTCCCTGCTAGCACCTTCTCTGTGCCTGGGAAGCACAAGTGTTCACATTGCTTCGCAGAATCGCGTTTGTGCAGAAAACACTAACACTTGTTCAGAAGGAAAGAAAGCACAGAGCCCCACATTTTATGTTGCCCTGGAGAGCTTGCAGAGCACTGGGGAAAAGCAGGCAGAGAATTCCCTGCTAGCACCTTCTCTGTGCCTGGGAAGCACAAGTGTTCACATTGCTTCGCAGAATCGCGTTTCTGCAGAAAACACTAACACTTGTTCAGAAGGAAAGAAAGCACAGAGCCCCACATTTTATGTTGCCCTGGAGAGCTTGCAGAGCACTGGGGAAAAGCAGGCAGAGAATTCCCTGCTAGCACCTTCTCTGTGCCTGGGAAGCACAAGTGTTCACATTGCTTCGCAGAATCGCGTTTCTGCAGAAAACACTAACACTTGTTCAGAAGGAAAGAAAGCAGAGAGCCCCACATTTTATGTTGCCCTGGAGAGCTTGCAGAGCACTGGGGAAAAGCAGACAGAGAATTCCCTGCTAGCAGCTTCTCTGTGCCTGGGAAGCACAAGTGTTCACATTGCTTCGCAGAATCGCGTTTGTGCAGAAACCACTAACACTTGTTCAGAAGGAAAGAAAGCACAGAGCCCCAGATTTTATGTTGCCCTGAAGAGCTTGCAGAGCACTGGGGAAAAGCAGGCAGAGAATTCCCTGCTAGCACCTTCTCTGTGCCTGGGAAGCACAAGTGTTCACATTGCTTCGCAGAATCGCGTTTCTGCAGAAAACACTAACACTTGTTCAGAAGGAAAGAAAGCAGAGAGCCCCACATTTTATGTTGCCCTGGAGAGCTTGCAGAGCACTGGGGAAAAGCAGACAGAGAATTCCCTGCTAGCAGCTTCTCTGTGCCTGGGAAGCACAAGTGTTCACATTGCTTCGCAGAATCGCGTTTGTGCAGAAACCACTAACACTTGTTCAGAAGGAAAGAAAGCACAGAGCCCCAGATTTTATGTTGCCCTGAAGAGCTTGCAGAGCACTGGGGAAAAGCAGGCAGAGAATTCCCTGCTAGCACCTTCTCTGTGCCTGGGAAGCACAAGTGTTCACATTGCTTCGCAGAATCGCGTTTCTGCAGAAAACACTAACACTTGTTCAGAAGGAAAGAAAGCAGAGAGCCCCACATTTTATGTTGCCCTGGAGAGCTTGCAGAGCACTGGGGAAAAGCAGACAGAGAATTCCCTGCTAGCAGCTTCTCTGTGCCTGGGAAGCACAAGTGTTCACATTGCTTCGCAGAATCGCGTTTGTGCAGAAAACACTAACACTTGTTCAGAAGGAAAGAAAGCAGAGAGCCCCAGATTTTATGTTGCCCTGGAGAGCTTGCAGAGCACTGGGGAAAAGCAGGCAGAGAATTCCCTGCTAGCAGCTTCTCTGTGCCTGGGAAGCACAAGTGTTCACATTGCTTCGCAGAATCGCGTTTGTGCAGAAAACACTAACACTTGTTCAGAAGGAAAGAAAGCACAGAGCCCCACATTTGATGTTGCCCTGGAGAGCTTGCAGAGCACTGGGGAAAAGCAGGCAGAGAATTCCCTGCTAGCACCTTCTCTGTGCCTGGGAAGCACAAGTGTTCACATTGCTTCGCAGAATCGCGTTTGTGCAGAAAACACTAACACTTGTTCAGAAGGAAAGAAAGCACAGAGCCCCACATTTGATGTTGCCCTGGAGAGCTTGCAGAGCACTGGGGAAAAGCAGGCAGAGAATTCCCTGCTAGCACCTTCTCTGTGCCTGGGAAGCACAAGTGTTCACATTGCTTCGCAGAATCGCGTTTGTGCAGAAAACACTAACACTTGTTCAGAAGGAAAGAAAGCACAGAGCCCCACATTTTATGTTGCCCTGGAGAGCTTGCAGAGCACTGGGGAAAAGCAGGCAGAGAATTCCCTGCTAGCACCTTCTCTGTGCCTGGGAAGCACAAGTGTTCACATTGCTTCGCAGAATCGCGTTTGTGCAGAAAACACTAACACTTGTTCAGAAGGAAAGAAAGCACAGAGCCCCACATTTTATGTTGCCCTGGAGAGCTTGCAGAGCACTGGGGAAAAGCAGGCAGAGAATTCCCTGCTAGCACCTTCTCTGTGCCTGGGAAGCACAAGTGTTCACATTGCTTCGCAGAATCGCGTTTGTGCAGAAAACACTAACACTTGTTCAGAAGGAAAGAAAGCACAGAGCCCCAGATTTGATGTTGCCCTGGAGAGCTTGCAGAGCACTGGGGAAAAGCAGGCAGAGAATTCCCTGCTAGCACCTTCTCTGTGCCTGGGAAGCACAAGTGTTCACATTGCTTCGCAGAATCGCGTTTGTGCAGAAACCACTAACACTTGTTCAGAAGGAAAGAAAGCACAGAGCCCCACATTTTATGTTGCCCTGGAGAGCTTGCAGAGCACTGGGGAAAGGCAGGCAGAGAATTCCCTGCTAGCACCTTCTCTGTGCCTGGGAAGCACAAGTGTTCACATTGCTTCGCAGAATCGCGTTTCTGCAGAAAACACTAACACTTGTTCAGAAGGAAAGAAAGCACAGAGCCCCACATTTTATGTTGCCCTGGAGAGCTTGCAGAGCACTGGGGAAAAGCAGGCAGAGAATTCCCTGCTAGCACCTTCTCTGTGCCTGGGAAGCACAAGTGTTCACATTGCTTCGCAGAATCGCGTTTGTGCAGAAACCACTAACACTTGTTCAGAAGGAAAGAAAGCAGAGAGCCCCAGATTTTATGTTGCCCTGGAGAGCTTGCAGAGCACTGGGGAAAAGCAGGCAGAGAATTCCCTGCTAGCACCTTCTCTGTGCCTGGGAAGCACAAGTGTTCACATTGCTTCGCAGAATCGCGTTTCGGCAGAAAACACTAACACTTGTTCAGAAGGAAAGAAAGCAGAGAGCCCCAGATTTTATGTTGCCCTGGAGAGCTTGCAGAGCACTGGGGAAAAGCAGGCAGAGAATTCCCTGCTAGCACCTTCTCTGTGCCTGGGAAGCAAAAGTGTTCACATTGCTTCGCAGAATCGCGTTTGTGCAGAAAACACTAACACTTGTTCAGAAGGAAAGAAAGCACAGAGCCCCACATTTTATGTTGCCCTGGAGAGCTTGCAGAGCACTGGGGAAAAGCAGGCAGAGAATTCCCTGCTAGCACCTTCTCTGTGCCTGGGAAGCACAAGTGTTCACATTGCTTCGCAGAATCGCGTTTCTGCAGAAAACACTAACACTTGTTCAGAAGGAAAGAAAGCACAGAGCCCCAGATTTGATGTTGCCCTGGAGAGCTTGCAGAGCACTGGGGAAAAGCAGGCAGAGAATTCCCTGCTAGCACCTTCTCTGTGCCTGGGAAGCAAAAGTGTTCACATTGCTTCGCAGAATCGCGTTTGTGCAGAAAACACTAACACTTGTTCAGAAGGAAAGAAAGCACAGAGCCCCAGATTTGATGTTGCCCTGGAGAGCTTGCAGAGCACTGGGGAAAAGCAGGCAGAGAATTCCCTGCTAGCACCTTCTCTGTGCCTGGGAAGCACAAGTGTTCACATTGCTTCGCAGAATCGCGTTTCTGCAGAAAACACTAACACTTGTTCAGAAGGAAAGAAAGCACAGAGCCCCACATTTTATGTTGCCCTGGAGAGCTTGCAGAGCACTGGGGAAAAGCAGGCAGAGAATTCCCTGCTAGCACCTTCTCTGTGCCTGGGAAGCACAAGTGTTCACATTGCTTCGCAGAATCGCGTTTCTGCAGAAAACACTAACACTTGTTCAGAAGGAAAGAAAGCACAGAGCCCCAGATTTGATGTTGCCCTGGAGAGCTTGCAGAGCACTGGGGAAAAGCAGGCAGAGAATTCCCTGCTAGCAGCTTCTCTGTGCCTGGGAAGCACAAGTGTTCACATTGCTTCGCAGAATCGCGTTTGTGCAGAAAACACTAACACTTGTTCAGAAGGAAAGAAAGCACAGAGCCCCAGATTTGATGTTGCCCTGGAGAGCTTGCAGAGCACTGGGGAAAAGCAGGCAGAGAATTCCCTGCTAGCACCTTCTCTGTGCCTGGGAAGCACAAGTGTTCACATTGCTTCGCAGAATCGCGTTTGTGCAGAAAACACTAACACTTGTTCAGAAGGAAAGAAAGCAGAGAGCCCCAGATTTTATGTTGCCCTGGAGAGCTTGCAGAGCACTGGGGAAAAGCAGGCAGAGAATTCCCTGCTAGCACCTTCTCTGTGCCTGGGAAGCACAAGTGTTCACATTGCTTCGCAGAATCGCGTTTGTGCAGAAAACACTAACACTTGTTCAGAAGGAAAGAAAGCACAGAGCCCCAGATTTGATGTTGCCCTGGAGAGCTTGCAGAGCACTGGGGAAAAGCAGGCAGAGAATTCCCTGCTAGCACCTTCTCTGTGCCTGGGAAGGAGAAGTGTTCACATTGCTTCGCAGAATCGCGTTTGTGCAGAAAACACTAACACTTGTTCAGAAGGAAAGAAAGCACAGAGCCCCAGATTTGATGTTGCCCTGGAGAGCTTGCAGAGCACTGGGGAAAGGCAGGCAGAGAATTCCCTGCTAGCAGCTTCTCTGTGCCTGGGAAGCACAAGTGTTCACATTGCTTCGCAGAATCACGTTTGTGCAGAAACCACTAACACTTGTTCAGAAGGAAAGAAAGCACAGAGCCCCACATTTTATGTTGCCCTGGAGAGCTTGCAGAGCACTGGGGAAAAGCAGGCAGAGAATTCCCTGCTAGCACCTTCTCTGTGCCTGGGAAGCACAAGTGTTCACATTGCTTCGCAGAATCGCGTTTGTGCAGAAACCACTAACACTTGTTCAGAAGGAAAGAAAGCACAGAGCCCCACATTTTATGTTGCCCTGGAGAGCTTGCAGAGCACTGGGGAAAAGCAGGCAGAGAATTCCCTGCTAGCAGCTTCTCTGTGCCTGGGAAGCACAAGTGTTCACATTGCTTCGCAGAATCGCGTTTGTGCAGAAACCACTAACACTTGTTCAGAAGGAAAGAAAGCACAGAGCCCCACATTTTATGTTGCCCTGGAGAGCTTGCAGAGCACTGGGGAAAAGCAGGCAGAGAATTCCCTGCTAGCACCTTCTCTGTGCCTGGGAAGCACAAGTGTTCACATTGCTTCGCAGAATCGCGTTTGTGCAGAAACCACTAACACTTGTTCAGAAGGAAAGAAAGCACAGAGCCCCACATTTTATGTTGCCCTGGAGAGCTTGCAGAGCACTGGGGAAAGGCAGGCAGAGAATTCCCTGCTAGCACCTTCTCTGTGCCTGGGAAGCACAAGTGTTCACATTGCTTCGCAGAATCGCGTTTCGGCAGAAAACACTAACACTTGTTCAGAAGGAAAGAAAGCAGAGAGCCCCAGATTTTATGTTGCCCTGGAGAGCTTGCAGAGCACTGGGGAAAGGCAGGCAGAGAATTCCCTGCTAGCAGCTTCTCTGTGCCTGGGAAGCACAAGTGTTCACATTGCTTCGCAGAATCGCGTTTGTGCAGAAAACACTAACACTTGTTCAGAAGGAAAGAAAGCACAGAGCCCCAGATTTGATGTTGCCCTGGAGAGCTTGCAGAGCACTGGGGAAAGGCAGGCAGAGAATTCCCTGCTAGCACCTTCTCTGTGCCTGGGAAGCACAAGTGTTCACATTGCTTCGCAGAATCGCGTTTGTGCAGAAACCACTAACACTTGTTCAGAAGGAAAGAAAGCAGAGAGCCCCAGATTTTATGTTGCCCTGGAGAGCTTGCAGAGCACTGGGGAAAAGCAGGCAGAGAATTCCCTGCTAGCAGCTTCTCTGTGCCTGGGAAGCACAAGTGTTCACATTGCTTCGCAGAATCGCGTTTCTGCAGAAAACACTAACACTTGTTCAGAAGGAAAGAAAGCAGAGAGCCCCAGATTTTATGTTGCCCTGGAGAGCTTGCAGAGCACTGGGGAAAAGCAGGCAGAGAATTCCCTGCTAGCACCTTCTCTGTGCCTGGGAAGCACAAGTGTTCACATTGCTTCGCAGAATCGCGTTTCGGCAGAAAACACTAACACTTGTTCAGAAGGAAAGAAAGCACAGAGCCCCACATTTGATGTTGCCCTGGAGAGCTTGCAGAGCACTGCGGAAAAGCAGGCAGAGAATTCCCTGCTAGCACCTTCTCTGTGCCTGGGAAGCACAAGTGTTCACATTGCTTCGCAGAATCGCGTTTGTGCAGAAAACACTAACACTTGTTCAGAAGGAAAGAAAGCACAGAGCCCCACATTTTATGTTGCCCTGGAGAGCTTGCAGAGCACTGGGGAAAAGCAGGCAGAGAATTCCCTGCTAGCACCTTCTCTGTGCCTGGGAAGCACAAGTGTTCACATTGCTTCGCAGAATCGCGTTTCTGCAGAAAACACTAACACTTGTTCAGAAGGAAAGAAAGCACAGAGCCCCACATTTTATGTTGCCCTGGAGAGCTTGCAGAGCACTGGGGAAAAGCAGGCAGAGAATTCCCTGCTAGCACCTTCTCTGTGCCTGGGAAGCACAAGTGTTCACATTGCTTCGCAGAATCGCGTTTGTGCAGAAAACACTAACACTTGTTCAGAAGGAAAGAAAGCACAGAGCCCCAGATTTGATGTTGCCCTGGAGAGCTTGCAGAGCACTGGGGAAAAGCAGGCAGAGAATTCCCTGCTAGCACCTTCTCTGTGCCTGGGAAGCACAAGTGTTCACATTGCTTCGCAGAATCGCGTTTCTGCAGAAAACACTAACACTTGTTCAGAAGGAAAGAAAGCACAGAGCCCCAGATTTGATGTTGCCCTGGAGAGCTTGCAGAGCACTGGGGAAAGGCAGGCAGAGAATTCCCTGCTAGCAGCTTCTCTGTGCCTGGGAAGCACAAGTGTTCACATTGCTTCGCAGAATCACGTTTGTGCAGAAACCACTAACACTTGTTCAGAAGGAAAGAAAGCACAGAGCCCCACATTTGATGTTGCCCTGGAGAGCTTGCAGAGCACTGGGGAAAAGCAGGCAGAGAATTCCCTGCTAGCACCTTCTCTGTGCCTGGGAAGCACAAGTGTTCACATTGCTTCGCAGAATCGCGTTTGTGCAGAAAACACTAACACTTGTTCAGAAGGAAAGAAAGCACAGAGCCCCACATTTTATGTTGCCCTGGAGAGCTTGCAGAGCACTGGGGAAAAGCAGGCAGAGAATTCCCTGCTAGCACCTTCTCTGTGCCTGGGAAGCACAAGTGTTCACATTGCTTCGAAGAATCGCGTTTCTGCAGAAAACACTAACACTTGTTCAGAAGGAAAGAAAGCACAGAGCCCCACATTTTATGTTGCCCTGGAGAGCTTGCAGAGCACTGGGGAAAAGCAGGCAGAGAATTCCCTGCTAGCACCTTCTCTGTGCCTGGGAAGCACAAGTGTTCACATTGCTTCGCAGAATCGCGTTTGTGCAGAAAACACTAACACTTGTTCAGAAGGAAAGAAAGCACAGAGCCCCAGATTTGATGTTGCCCTGGAGAGCTTGCAGAGCACTGGGGAAAATCAGGCAGAGAATTCCCTGCTAGCACCTTCTCTGTGCCTGGGAAGCACAAGTGTTCACATTGCTTCGAAGAATCGCGTTTCTGCAGAAAACACTAACACTTGTTCAGAAGGAAAGAAAGCACAGAGCCCCACATTTTATGTTGCCCTGGAGAGCTTGCAGAGCACTGGGGAAAAGCAGGCAGAGAATTCCCTGCTAGCACCTTCTCTGTGCCTGGGAAGCACAAGTGTTCACATTGCTTCGCAGAATCGCGTTTGTGCAGAAAACACTAACACTTGTTCAGAAGGAAAGAAAGCACAGAGCCCCAGATTTGATGTTGCCCTGGAGAGCTTGGAGAGCACTGGGGAAAAGCAGGCAGAGAATTCCCTGCTAGCAGCTTCTCTGTGCCTGGGAAGCACAAGTGTTCACATTGCTTCGCAGAATCGCGTTTGTGCAGAAACCACTAACACTTGTTCAGAAGGAAAGAAAGCACAGAGCCCCACATTTTATGTTGCCCTGGAGAGCTTGCAGAGCACTGGGGAAAAGCAGGCAGAGAATTCCCTGCTAGCACCTTCTCTGTGCCTGGGAAGCACAAGTGTTCACATTGCTTCGCAGAATCGCGTTTGTGCAGAAACCACTAACACTTGTTCAGAAGGAAAGAAAGCACAGAGCCCCACATTTTATGTTGCCCTGGAGAGCTTGCAGAGCACTGGGGAAAAGCAGGCAGAGAATTCCCTGCTAGCACCTTCTCTGTGCCTGGGAAGCACAAGTGTTCACATTGCTTCGCAGAATCGCGTTTGTGCAGAAAACACTAACACTTGTTCAGAAGGAAAGAAAGCACAGAGCCCCACATTTTATGTTGCCCTGGAGAGCTTGCAGAGCACTGGGGAAAAGCAGGCAGAGAATTCCCTGCTAGCACCTTCTCTGTGCCTGGGAAGCACAAGTGTTCACATTGCTTCGAAGAATCGCGTTTCTGCAGAAAACACTAACACTTGTTCAGAAGGAAAGAAAGCACAGAGCCCCAGATTTGATGTTGCCCTGGAGAGCTTGCAGAGCACTGGGGAAAAGCAGGCAGAGAATTCCCTGCTAGCACCTTCTCTGTGCCTGGGAAGCACAAGTGTTCACATTGCTTCGCAGAATCGCGTTTGTGCAGAAAACACTAACACTTGTTCAGAAGGAAAGAAAGCAGAGAGCCCCAGATTTGATGTTGCCCTGGAGAGCTTGCAGAGCACTGGGGAAAGGCAGGCAGAGAATTCCCTGCTAGCACCTTCTCTGTGCCTGGGAAGCACAAGTGTTCACATTGCTTCGCAGAATCGCGTTTGTGCAGAAAACACTAACACTTGTTCAGAAGGAAAGAAAGCACAGAGCCCCAGATTTGATGTTGCCCTGGAGAGCTTGCAGAGCACTGGGGAAAAGCAGGCAGAGAATTCCCTGCTAGCACCTTCTCTGTGCCTGGGAAGCACAAGTGTTCACATTGCTTCGCAGAATCGCGTTTGTGCAGAAAACACTAACACTTGTTCAGAAGGAAAGAAAGCAGAGAGCCCCAGATTTTATGTTGCCCTGGAGAGCTTGCAGAGCACTGGGGAAAAGCAGGCAGAGAATTCCCTGCTAGCACCTTCTCTGTGCCTGGGAAGCACAAGTGTTCACATTGCTTCGCAGAATCGCGTTTGTGCAGAAACCACTAACACTTGTTCAGAAGGAAAGAAAGCACAGAGCCCCACATTTTATGTTGCCCTGAAGAGCTTGCAGAGCACTGGGGAAAAGCAGGCAGAGAATTCCCTGCTAGCACCTTCTCTGTGCCTGGGAAGCACAAGTGTTCACATTGCTTCGCAGAATCGCGTTTCTGCAGAAAACACTAACACTTGTTCAGAAGGAAAGAAAGCAGAGAGCCCCACATTTTATGTTGCCCTGGAGAGCTTGCAGAGCACTGGGGAAAAGCAGACAGAGAATTCCCTGCTAGCACCTTCTCTGTGCCTGGGAAGCACAAGTGTTCACATTGCTTCGCAGAATCGCGTTTCTGCAGAAAACACTAACACTTGTTCAGAAGGAAAGAAAGCACAGAGCCCCACATTTTATGTTGCCCTGGAGAGCTTGCAGAGCACTGGGGAAAAGCAGGCAGAGAATTCCCTGCTAGCACCTTCTCTGTGCCTGGGAAGCACAAGTGTTCGCATTGCTTCGCAGAATCGCGTTTGTGCAGAAAACACTAACACTTGTTCAGAAGGAAAGAAAGCACAGAGCCCCAGATTTGATGTTGCCCTGAAGAGCTTGCAGAGCACTGGGGAAAAGCAGGCAGAGAATTCCCTGCTAGCACCTTCTCTGTGCCTGGGAAGCACAAGTGTTCACATTGCTTCGCAGAATCGCGTTTCTGCAGAAAACACTAACACTTGTTCAGAAGGAAAGAAAGCAGAGAGCCCCACATTTTATGTTGCCCTGGAGAGCTTGCAGAGCACTGGGGAAAAGCAGGCAGAGAATTCCCTGCTAGCACCTTCTCTGTGCCTGGGAAGCACAAGTGTTCACATTGCTTCGCAGAATCGCGTTTGTGCAGAAAACACTAACACTTGTTCAGAAGGAAAGAAAGCAGAGAGCCCCACATTTTATGTTGCCCTGGAGAGCTTGCAGAGCACTGGGGAAAAGCAGGCAGAGAATTCCCTGCTAGCACCTTCTCTGTGCCTGGGAAGCACAAGTGTTCACATTGCTTCGCAGAATCGCGTTTGTGCAGAAACCACTAACACTTGTTCAGAAGGAAAGAAAGCAGAGAGCCCCAGATTTTATGTTGCCCTGGAGAGCTTGCAGAGCACTGGGGAAAAGCAGGCAGAGAATTCCCTGCTAGCAGCTTCTCTGTGCCTGGGAAGCACAAGTGTTCACATTGCTTCGCAGAATCGCGTTTCTGCAGAAAACACTAACACTTGTTCAGAAGGAAAGAAAGCAGAGAGCCCCAGATTTTATGTTGCCCTGGAGAGCTTGCAGAGCACTGGGGAAAAGCAGGCAGAGAATTCCCTGCTAGCACCTTCTCTGTGCCTGGGAAGCACAAGTGTTCACATTGCTTCGCAGAATCGCGTTTGTGCAGAAAACACTAACACTTGTTCAGAAGGAAAGAAAGCACAGAGCCCCACATTTTATGTTGCCCTGGAGAGCTTGCAGAGCACTGGGGAAAAGCAGGCAGAGAATTCCCTGCTAGCACCTTCTCTGTGCCTGGGAAGCACAAGTGTTCACATTGCTTCGCAGAATCGCGTTTGTGCAGAAAACACTAACACTTGTTCAGAAGGAAAGAAAGCAGAGAGCCCCAGATTTGATGTTGCCCTGGAGAGCTTGCAGAGCACTGGGGAAAAGCAGGCAGAGAATTCCCTGCTAGCACCTTCTCTGTGCCTGGGAAGCAAAAGTGTTCACATTGCTTCGCAGAATCGCGTTTGTGCAGAAAACACTAACACTTGTTCAGAAGGAAAGAAAGCAGAGAGCCCCAGATTTTATGTTGCCCTGGAGAGCTTGCAGAGCACTGGGGAAAAGCAGGCAGAGAATTCCCTGCTAGCACCTTCTCTGTGCCTGGGAAGGAGAAGTGTTCACATTGCTTCGCAGAATCGCGTTTGTGCAGAAAACACTAACACTTGTTCAGAAGGAAAGAAAGCAGAGAGCCCCAGATTTTATGTTGCCCTGGAGAGCTTGCAGAGCACTGGGGAAAAGCAGGCAGAGAATTCCCTGCTAGCACCTTCTCTGTGCCTGGGAAGCACAAGTGTTCACATTGCTTCGCAGAATCGCGTTTCTGCAGAAAACACTAACACTTGTTCAGAAGGAAAGAAAGCACAGAGCCCCAGATTTGATGTTGCCCTGGAGAGCTTGCAGAGCACTGGGGAAAAGCAGGCAGAGAATTCCCTGCTAGCACCTTCTCTGTGCCTGGGAAGCACAAGTGTTCACATTGCTTCGCAGAATCGCGTTTGTGCAGAAAACACTAACACTTGTTCAGAAGGAAAGAAAGCACAGAGCCCCAGATTTGATGTTGCCTTGGAGAGCTTGCAGAGCACTGGGGAAAGGCAGGCAGAGAATTCCCTGCTAGCAGCTTCTCTGTGCCTGGGAAGCACAAGTGTTCACATTGCTTCGCAGAATCGCGTTTGTGCAGAAAACACTAACACTTGTTCAGAAGGAAAGAAAGCAGAGAGCCCCAGATTTTATGTTGCCCTGGAGAGCTTGCAGAGCACTGGGGAAAAGCAGGCAGAGAATTCCCTGCTAGCACCTTCTCTGTGCCTGGGAAGCAAAAGTGTTCACATTGCTTCGCAGAATCGCGTTTGTGCAGAAAACACTAACACTTGTTCAGAAGGAAAGAAAGCACAGAGCCCCACATTTGATGTTGCCCTGGAGAGCTTGCAGAGCACTGGGGGAAAGCAGGCAGAGAATTCCCTGCTAGCACCTTCTCTGTGCCTGGGAAGCACAAGTGTTCACATTGCTTCGCAGAGTCGCGTTTGTGCAGAAAACACTAACACTTGTTCAGAAGCAAAGAAAGCACAGAGCCCCAGATTTGATGTTGCCCTGGAGAGCTTGCAGAGCACTGGGGAAAGGCAGGCAGAGAATTCCCTGCTAGCACCTTCTCTGTGCCTGGGAAGGAGAAGTGTTCACATTGCTTCGCAGAATCGCGTTTGTGCAGAAACCACTAACACTTGTTCAGAAGGAAAGAAAGCACAGAGCCCCACATTTTATGTTGCCCTGGAGAGCTTGCAGAGCACTGGGGAAAAGCAGGCAGAGAATTCCCTGCTAGCACCTTCTCTGTGCCTGGGAAGCACAAGTGTTCACATTGCTTCGCAGAATCGCGTTTGTGCAGAAACCACTAACACTTGTTCAGAAGGAAAGAAAGCAGAGAGCCCCAGATTTTATGTTGCCCTGGAGAGCTTGCAGAGCACTGGGGAAAAGCAGGCAGAGAATTCCCTGCTAGCACCTTCTCTGTGCCTGGGAAGCAAAAGTGTTCACATTGCTTCGCAGAATCGCGTTTGTGCAGAAAACACTAACACTTGTTCAGAAGGAAAGAAAGCACAGAGCCCCAGATTTTATGTTGCCCTGGAGAGCTTGCAGAGCACTGGGGAAAGGCAGGCAGAGAATTCCCTGCTAGCACCTTCTCTGTGCCTGGGAAGCACAAGTGTTCACATTGCTTCGCAGAATCGCGTTTGTGCAGAAAACACTAACACTTGTTCAGAAGGAAAGAAAGCACAGAGCCCCAGATTTTATGTTGCCCTGGAGAGCTTGCAGAGCACTGGGGAAAAGCAGGCAGAGAATTCCCTGCTAGCACCTTCTCTGTGCCTGGGAAGCAAAAGTGTTCACATTGCTTCGCAGAATCGCGTTTGTGCAGAAAATACTAACACTTGTTCAGAAGGAAAGAAAGCACAGAGCCCCAGATTTGATGTTGCCCTGAAGAGCTTGCAGAGCACTGGGGAAAGGCAGGCAGAGAATTCCCTGCTAGCACCTTCTCTGTGCCTGGGAAGCACAAGTGTTCACATTGCTTCGCAGAGTCGCGTTTGTGCAGAAAACACTAACACTTGTTCAGAAGGAAAGAAAGCAGAGAGCCCCAGATTTGATGTTGCCCTGGAGAGCTTGCAGAGCACTGGGGAAAGGCAGGCAGAGAATTCCCTGCTAGCACCTTCTCTGTGCCTGGGAAGGAGAAGTGTTCACATTGCTTCGCAGAATCGCGTTTGTGCAGAAAACACTAACACTTGTTCAGAAGGAAAGAAAGCAGAGAGCCCCAGATTTTATGTTGCCCTGGAGAGCTTGCAGAGCACTGGGGAAAAGCAGGCAGAGAATTCCCTGCTAGCAGCTTCTCTGTGCCTGGGAAGCACAAGTGTTCACATTGCTTCGCAGAATCGCGTTTGTGCAGAAAACACTAACACTTGTTCAGAAGGAAAGAAAGCACAGAGCCCCAGATTTGATGTTGCCCTGGAGAGCTTGCAGAGCACTGGGGAAAAGCAGGCAGAGAATTCCCTGCTAGCACCTTCTCTGTGCCTGGGAAGCACAAGTGTTCACATTGCTTCGCAGAATCGCGTTTGTGCAGAAAACACTAACACTTGTTCAGAAGGAAAGAAAGCACAGAGCCCCACATTTTATGTTGCCCTGGAGAGCTTGCAGAGCACTGGGGAAAAGCAGGCAGAGAATTCCCTGCTAGCACCTTCTCTGTGCCTGGGAAGCACAAGTGTTCACATTGCTTCGCAGAATCGCGTTTGTGCAGAAAACACTAACACTTGTTCAGAAGGAAAGAAAGCACAGAGCCCCACATTTTATGTTGCCCTGGAGAGCTTGCAGAGCACTGGGGAAAAGCAGGCAGAGAATTCCCTGCTAGCACCTTCTCTGTGCCTGGGAATCACAAGTGTTCACATTGCTTCGCAGAATAGCGTTTGTGCAGAAAACACTAACACTTGTTCAGAAGGAAAGAAAGCACAGAGCCCCACATTTTATGTTGCCCTGGAGAGCTTGCAGAGCACTGGGGAAAGGCAGGCAGAGAATTCCCTGCTAGCACCTTCTCTGTGCCTGGGAAGCACAAGTGTTCACATTGCTTCGCAGAATCGCGTTTGTGCAGAAAACACTAACACTTGTTCAGAAGGAAAGAAAGCACAGAGCCCCACATTTTATGTTGCCCTGGAGAGCTTGCAGAGCACTGGGGAAAAGCAGGCAGAGAATTCCCTGCTAGCACCTTCTCTGTGCCTGGGAAGCACAAGTGTTCACATTGCTTCGCAGAATCGCGTTTGTGCAGAAAACACTAACACTTGTTCAGAAGGAAAGAAAGCACAGAGCCCCAGATTTGATGTTGCCCTGGAGAGCTTGCAGAGCACTGGGGAAAGGCAGGCAGAGAATTCCCTGCTAGCAGCTTCTCTCTGCCTGGGAAGCACAAGTGTTCACATTGCTTCGCAGAATCGCGTTTGTGCAGAAAACACTAACACTTGTTCAGAAGGAAAGAAAGCACAGAGCCCCACATTTTATGTTGCCCTGGAGAGCTTGCAGAGCACTGGGGAAAAGCAGGCAGAGAATTCCCTGCTAGCACCTTCTCTGTGCCTGGGAAGCAAAAGTGTTCACATTGCTTCGCAGAATCGCGTTTGTGCAGAAACCACTAACACTTGTTCAGAAGGAAAGAAAGCACAGAGCCCCACATTTTATGTTGCCCTGGAGAGCTTGCAGAGCACTGGGGAAAAGCAGGCAGAGAATTCCCTGCTAGCACCTTCTCTGTGCCTGGGAAGCACAAGTGTTCACATTGCTTCGCAGAATCGCGTTTGTGCAGAAACCACTAACACTTGTTCAGAAGGAAAGAAAGCAGAGAGCCCCAGATTTTATGTTGCCCTGGAGAGCTTGCAGAGCACTGGGGAAAAGCAGGCAGAGAATTCCCTGCTAGCACCTTCTCTGTGCCTGGGAAGCACAAGTGTTCACATTGCTTCGCAGAATCGCGTTTGTGCAGAAAACACTAACACTTGTTCAGAAGGAAAGAAAGCACAGAGCCCCAGATTTTATGTTGCCCTGGAGAGCTTGCAGAGCACTGGGGAAAAGCAGGCAGAGAATTCCCTGCTAGCACCTTCTCTGTGCCTGGGAAGCACAAGTGTTCACATTGCTTCACAGAATCGCGTTTGTGCAGAAACCACTAACACTTGTTCAGAAGGAAAGAAAGCAGAGAGCCCCAGATTTTATGTTGCCCTGGAGAGCTTGCAGAGCACTGGGGAAAGGCAGGCAGAGAATTCCCTGCTAGCACCTTCTCTGTGCCTGGGAAGCACAAGTGTTCACATTGCTTCGCAGAATCGCGTTTCTGCAGAAAACACTAACACTTGTTCAGAAGGAAAGAAAGCACAGAGCCCCAGATTTGATGTTGCCCTGGAGAGCTTGCAGAGCACTGGGGAAAAGCAGGCAGAGAATTCCCTGCTAGCACCTTCTCTGTGCCTGGGAAGCAAAAGTGTTCACATTGCTTCGCAGAATCGCGTTTGTGCAGAAAACACTAACACTTGTTCAGAAGGAAAGAAAGCACAGAGCCCCAGATTTGATGTTGCCCTGGAGAGCTTGCAGAGCACTGGGGAAAAGCAGGCAGAGAATTCCCTGCTAGCACCTTCTCTGTGCCTGGGAAGCACAAGTGTTCACATTGCTACGCAGAATCGCGTTTGTGCAGAAACCACTAACACTTGTTCAGAAGGAAAGAAAGCAGAGAGCCCCAGATTTGATGTTGCCCTGGAGAGCTTGCAGAGCACTGGGGAAAAGCAGGCAGAGAATTCCCTGCTAGCACCTTCTCTGTGCCTGGGAAGCACAAGTGTTCACATTGCTTCGCAGAATCGCGTTTGTGCAGAAAACACTAACACTTGTTCAGAAGGAAAGAAAGCACAGAGCCCCACATTTTATGTTGCCCTGGAGAGCTTGCAGAGCACTGGGGAAAAGCAGGCAGAGAATTCCCTGCTAGCACCTTCTCTGTGCCTGGGAAGCACAAGTGTTCACATTGCTTCGCAGAATCGCGTTTCTGCAGAAAACACTAACACTTGTTCAGAAGGAAAGAAAGCAGAGAGCCCCAGATTTGATGTTGCCCTGGAGAGCTTGCAGAGCACTGGGGAAAAGCAGGCAGAGAATTCCCTGCTAGCAGCTTCTCTGTGCCTGGGAAGCACAAGTGTTCACATTGCTTCGCAGAATCGCGTTTGTGCAGAAAACACTAACACTTGTTCAGAAGGAAAGAAAGCACAGAGCCCCAGATTTGATGTTGCCCTGGAGAGCTTGCAGAGCACTGGGGAAAAGCAGGCAGAGAATTCCCTGCTAGCACCTTCTCTGTGCCTGGGAAGCACAAGTGTTCACATTGCTTCGCAGAATCGCGTTTGTGCAGAAAACACTAACACTTGTTCAGAAGGAAAGAAAGCAGAGAGCCCCAGATTTTATGTTGCCCTGGAGAGCTTGCAGAGCACTGGGGAAAAGCAGGCAGAGAATTCCCTGCTAGCACCTTCTCTGTGCCTGGGAAGCAAAAGTGTTCACATTGCTTCGCAGAATCGCGTTTGTGCAGAAACCACTAACACTTGTTCAGAAGGAAAGAAAGCACAGAGCCCCAGATTTTATGTTGCCCTGAAGAGCTTGCAGAGCACTGGGGAAAAGCAGGCAGAGAATTCCCTGCTAGCACCTTCTCTGTGCCTGGGAAGCACAAGTGTTCACATTGCTTCGCAGAATCGCGTTTCTGCAGAAAACACTAACACTTGTTCAGAAGGAAAGAAAGCAGAGAGCCCCACATTTTATGTTGCCCTGGAGAGCTTGCAGAGCACTGGGGAAAAGCAGACAGAGAATTCCCTGCTAGCACCTTCTCTGTGCCTGGGAAGCACAAGTGTTCACATTGCTTCGCAGAATCGCGTTTCTGCAGAAAACACTAACACTTGTTCAGAAGGAAAGAAAGCACAGAGCCCCACATTTTATGTTGCCCTGGAGAGCTTGCAGAGCACTGGGGAAAAGCAGGCAGAGAATTCCCTGCTAGCACCTTCTCTGTGCCTGGGAAGCACAAGTGTTCGCATTG
This sequence comes from Strix occidentalis, assembly GCA_030819815.1. Taxonomy (NCBI): domain Eukaryota; kingdom Metazoa; phylum Chordata; class Aves; order Strigiformes; family Strigidae; genus Strix; species Strix occidentalis. The sequence continues at coordinate 96,460 of JASWHU010000167.1, read as the reverse complement.
CTTCGCAGAATCGCGTTTGTGCAGAAAACACTAACACTTGTTCAGAAGGAAAGAAAGCACAGAGCCCCAGATTTGATGTTGCCCTGAAGAGCTTGCAGAGCACTGGGGAAAAGCAGGCAGAGAATTCCCTGCTAGCACCTTCTCTGTGCCTGGGAAGCACAAGTGTTCACATTGCTTCGCAGAATCGCGTTTGTGCAGAAAACACTAACACTTGTTCAGAAGGAAAGAAAGCAGAGAGCCCCACATTTTATGTTGCCCTGGAGAGCTTGCAGAGCACTGGGGAAAAGCAGGCAGAGAATTCCCTGCTAGCACCTTCTCTGTGCCTGGGAAGCACAAGTGTTCACATTGCTTCGCAGAATCGCGTTTGTGCAGAAAACACTAACACTTGTTCAGAAGGAAAGAAAGCAGAGAGCCCCACATTTTATGTTGCCCTGGAGAGCTTGCAGAGCACTGGGGAAAAGCAGGCAGAGAATTCCCTGCTAGCACCTTCTCTGTGCCTGGGAAGCACAAGTGTTCACATTGCTTCGCAGAATCGCGTTTGTGCAGAAACCACTAACACTTGTTCAGAAGGAAAGAAAGCAGAGAGCCCCACATTTTATGTTGCCCTGGAGAGCTTGCAGAGCACTGGGGAAAAGCAGGCAGAGAATTCCCTGCTAGCAGCTTCTCTGTGCCTGGGAAGCACAAGTGTTCACATTGCTTCGCAGAATCGCGTTTTTGCAGAAAACACTAACACTTGTTCAGAAGGAAAGAAAGCAGAGAGCCCCAGATTTTATGTTGCCCTGGAGAGCTTGCAGAGCACTGGGGAAAAGCAGGCAGAGAATTCCCTGCTAGCACCTTCTCTGTGCCTGGGAAGCACAAGTGTTCACATTGCTTCGCAGAATCGCGTTTGTGCAGAAAACACTAACACTTGTTCAGAAGGAAAGAAAGCACAGAGCCCCACATTTTATGTTGCCCTGGAGAGCTTGCAGAGCACTGGGGAAAAGCAGGCAGAGAATTCCCTGCTAGCACCTTCTCTGTGCCTGGGAAGCACAAGTGTTCACATTGCTTCGCAGAATCGCGTTTGTGCAGAAAACACTAACACTTGTTCAGAAGGAAAGAAAGCAGAGAGCCCCAGATTTTATGTTGCCCTGGAGAGCTTGCAGAGCACTGGGGAAAAGCAGGCAGAGAATTCCCTGCTAGCACCTTCTCTGTGCCTGGGAAGCAAAAGTGTTCACATTGCTTCGCAGAATCGCGTTTGTGCAGAAAACACTAACACTTGTTCAGAAGGAAAGAAAGCAGAGAGCCCCAGATTTTATGTTGCCCTGGAGAGCTTGCAGAGCACTGGGGAAAAGCAGGCAGAGAATTCCCTGCTAGCACCTTCTCTGTGCCTGGGAAGGAGAAGTGTTCACATTGCTTCGCAGAATCGCGTTTGTGCAGAAAACACTAACACTTGTTCAGAAGGAAAGAAAGCAGAGAGCCCCAGATTTTATGTTGCCCTGGAGAGCTTGCAGAGCACTGGGGAAAAGCAGGCAGAGAATTCCCTGCTAGCACCTTCTCTGTGCCTGGGAAGCACAAGTGTTCACATTGCTTCGCAGAATCGCGTTTCTGCAGAAAACACTAACACTTGTTCAGAAGGAAAGAAAGCACAGAGCCCCAGATTTGATGTTGCCCTGGAGAGCTTGCAGAGCACTGGGGAAAAGCAGGCAGAGAATTCCCTGCTAGCACCTTCTCTGTGCCTGGGAAGCACAAGTGTTCACATTGCTTCGCAGAATCGCGTTTCTGCAGAAAACACTAACACTTGTTCAGAAGGAAAGAAAGCACAGAGCCCCAGATTTGATGTTGCCTTGGAGAGCTTGCAGAGCACTGGGGAAAGGCAGGCAGAGAATTCCCTGCTAGCAGCTTCTCTGTGCCTGGGAAGCACAAGTGTTCACATTGCTTCGCAGAATCGCGTTTGTGCAGAAAACACTAACACTTGTTCAGAAGGAAAGAAAGCAGAGAGCCCCAGATTTTATGTTGCCCTGGAGAGCTTGCAGAGCACTGGGGAAAAGCAGGCAGAGAATTCCCTGCTAGCACCTTCTCTGTGCCTGGGAAGCAAAAGTGTTCACATTGCTTCGCAGAATCGCGTTTGTGCAGAAAACACTAACACTTGTTCAGAAGGAAAGAAAGCACAGAGCCCCACATTTGATGTTGCCCTGGAGAGCTTGCAGAGCACTGGGGAAAAGCAGGCAGAGAATTCCCTGCTAGCACCTTCTCTGTGCCTGGGAAGCACAAGTGTTCACATTGTTTCGCAGAGTCGCGTTTGTGCAGAAAACACTAACACTTGTTCAGAAGCAAAGAAAGCACAGAGCCCCAGATTTGATGTTGCCCTGGAGAGCTTGCAGAGCACTGGGGAAAGGCAGGCAGAGAATTCCCTGCTAGCACCTTCTCTGTGCCTGGGAAGGAGAAGTGTTCACATTGCTTCGCAGAATCGCGTTTGTGCAGAAACCACTAACACTTGTTCAGAAGGAAAGAAAGCACAGAGCCCCACATTTTATGTTGCCCTGGAGAGCTTGCAGAGCACTGGGGAAAAGCAGGCAGAGAATTCCCTGCTAGCACCTTCTCTGTGCCTGGGAAGCACAAGTGTTCACATTGCTTCGCAGAATCGCGTTTGTGCAGAAACCACTAACACTTGTTCAGAAGGAAAGAAAGCAGAGAGCCCCAGATTTGATGTTGCCCTGGAGAGCTTGCAGAGCACTGGGGAAAAGCAGGCAGAGAATTCCCTGCTAGCACCTTCTCTGTGCCTGGGAAGCAAAAGTGTTCACATTGCTTCGCAGAATCGCGTTTGTGCAGAAAACACTAACACTTGTTCAGAAGGAAAGAAAGCACAGAGCCCCAGATTTGATGTTGCCCTGGAGAGCTTGCAGAGCACTGGGGAAAGGCAGGCAGAGAATTCCCTGCTAGCAGCTTCTCTGTGCCTGGGAAGCACAAGTGTTCACATTGCTTCGCAGAATCGCGTTTGTGCAGAAAACACTAACACTTGTTCAGAAGGAAAGAAAGCAGAGAGCCCCAGATTTTATGTTGCCCTGGAGAGCTTGCAGAGCACTGGGGAAAAGCAGGCAGAGAATTCCCTGCTAGCACCTTCTCTGTGCCTGGGAAGCAAAAGTGTTCACATTGCTTCGCAGAATCGCGTTTGTGCAGAAAATACTAACACTTGTTCAGAAGGAAAGAAAGCACAGAGCCCCAGATTTGATGTTGCCCTGAAGAGCTTGCAGAGCACTGGGGAAAGGCAGGCAGAGAATTCCCTGCTAGCACCTTCTCTGTGCCTGGGAAGCACAAGTGTTCACATTGCTTCGCAGAGTCGCGTTTGTGCAGAAAACACTAACACTTGTTCAGAAGGAAAGAAAGCAGAGAGCCCCAGATTTGATGTTGCCCTGGAGAGCTTGCAGAGCACTGGGGAAAGGCAGGCAGAGAATTCCCTGCTAGCACCTTCTCTGTGCCTGGGAAGGAGAAGTGTTCACATTGCTTCGCAGAATCGCGTTTGTGCAGAAAACACTAACACTTGTTCAGAAGGAAAGAAAGCAGAGAGCCCCAGATTTTATGTTGCCCTGGAGAGCTTGCAGAGCACTGGGGAAAAGCAGGCAGAGAATTCCCTGCTAGCAGCTTCTCTGTGCCTGGGAAGCACAAGTGTTCACATTGCTTCGCAGAATCGCGTTTGTGCAGAAAACACTAACACTTGTTCAGAAGGAAAGAAAGCACAGAGCCCCAGATTTGATGTTGCCCTGGAGAGCTTGCAGAGCACTGGGGAAAAGCAGGCAGAGAATTCCCTGCTAGCACCTTCTCTGTGCCTGGGAAGCACAAGTGTTCACATTGCTTCGCAGAATCGCGTTTGTGCAGAAAACACTAACACTTGTTCAGAAGGAAAGAAAGCACAGAGCCCCACATTTTATGTTGCCCTGGAGAGCTTGCAGAGCACTGGGGAAAAGCAGGCAGAGAATTCCCTGCTAGCACCTTCTCTGTGCCTGGGAAGCACAAGTGTTCACATTGCTTCGCAGAATCGCGTTTGTGCAGAAAACACTAACACTTGTTCAGAAGGAAAGAAAGCACAGAGCCCCACATTTTATGTTGCCCTGGAGAGCTTGCAGAGCACTGGGGAAAAGCAGGCAGAGAATTCCCTGCTAGCACCTTCTCTGTGCCTGGGAATCACAAGTGTTCACATTGCTTCGCAGAATAGCGTTTGTGCAGAAAACACTAACACTTGTTCAGAAGGAAAGAAAGCACAGAGCCCCACATTTTATGTTGCCCTGGAGAGCTTGCAGAGCACTGGGGAAAGGCAGGCAGAGAATTCCCTGCTAGCACCTTCTCTGTGCCTGGGAAGCACAAGTGTTCACATTGCTTCGCAGAATCGCGTTTGTGCAGAAAACACTAACACTTGTTCAGAAGGAAAGAAAGCACAGAGCCCCACATTTTATGTTGCCCTGGAGAGCTTGCAGAGCACTGGGGAAAAGCAGGCAGAGAATTCCCTGCTAGCACCTTCTCTGTGCCTGGGAAGCACAAGTGTTCACATTGCTTCGCAGAATCGCGTTTGTGCAGAAAACACTAACACTTGTTCAGAAGGAAAGAAAGCACAGAGCCCCAGATTTGATGTTGCCCTGGAGAGCTTGCAGAGCACTGGGGAAAGGCAGGCAGAGAATTCCCTGCTAGCAGCTTCTCTGTGCCTGGGAAGCACAAGTGTTCACATTGCTTCGCAGAATCGCGTTTGTGCAGAAAACACTAACACTTGTTCAGAAGGAAAGAAAGCACAGAGCCCCAGATTTTATGTTGCCCTGGAGAGCTTGCAGAGCACTGGGGAAAAGCAGGCAGAGAATTCCCTGCTAGCACCTTCTCTGTGCCTGGGAAGCAAAAGTGTTCACATTGCTTCGCAGAATCGCGTTTGTGCAGAAACCACTAACACTTGTTCAGAAGGAAAGAAAGCACAGAGCCCCACATTTTATGTTGCCCTGGAGAGCTTGCAGAGCACTGGGGAAAAGCAGGCAGAGAATTCCCTGCTAGCAGCTTCTCTGTGCCTGGGAAGCACAAGTGTTCACATTGCTTCGCAGAATCGCGTTTGTGCAGAAACCACTAACACTTGTTCAGAAGGAAAGAAAGCAGAGAGCCCCAGATTTTATGTTGCCCTGGAGAGCTTGCAGAGCACTGGGGAAAAGCAGGCAGAGAATTCCCTGCTAGCACCTTCTCTGTGCCTGGGAAGCACAAGTGTTCACATTGCTTCGCAGAATCGCGTTTGTGCAGAAAACACTAACACTTGTTCAGAAGGAAAGAAAGCACAGAGCCCCACATTTTATGTTGCCCTGGAGAGCTTGCAGAGCACTGGGGAAAAGCAGGCAGAGAATTCCCTGCTAGCACCTTCTCTGTGCCTGGGAAGCACAAGTGTTCACATTGCTTCACAGAATCGCGTTTGTGCAGAAACCACTAACACTTGTTCAGAAGGAAAGAAAGCAGAGAGCCCCAGATTTTATGTTGCCCTGGAGAGCTTGCAGAGCACTGGGGAAAAGCAGGCAGAGAATTCCCTGCTAGCACCTTCTCTGTGCCTGGGAAGCACAAGTGTTCACATTGCTTCGCAGAATCGCGTTTCTGCAGAAAACACTAACACTTGTTCAGAAGGAAAGAAAGCACAGAGCCCCAGATTTGATGTTGCCCTGGAGAGCTTGCAGAGCACTGGGGAAAAGCAGGCAGAGAATTCCCTGCTAGCACCTTCTCTGTGCCTGGGAAGCAAAAGTGTTCACATTGCTTCGCAGAATCGCGTTTGTGCAGAAAACACTAACACTTGTTCAGAAGGAAAGAAAGCACAGAGCCCCAGATTTGATGTTGCCCTGGAGAGCTTGCAGAGCACTGGGGAAAAGCAGGCAGAGAATTCCCTGCTAGCACCTTCTCTGTGCCTGGGAAGCACAAGTGTTCACATTGCTACGCAGAATCGCGTTTGTGCAGAAACCACTAACACTTGTTCAGAAGGAAAGAAAGCAGAGAGCCCCAGATTTGATGTTGCCCTGGAGAGCTTGCAGAGCACTGGGGAAAAGCAGGCAGAGAATTCCCTGCTAGCACCTTCTCTGTGCCTGGGAAGCACAAGTGTTCACATTGCTTCGCAGAATCGCGTTTGTGCAGAAAACACTAACACTTGTTCAGAAGGAAAGAAAGCAGAGAGCCCCAGATTTGATGTTGCCCTGGAGAGCTTGCAGAGCACTGGGGAAAAGCAGGCAGAGAATTCCCTGCTAGCACCTTCTCTGTGCCTGGGAAGCACAAGTGTTCACATTGCTTCGCAGAATCGCGTTTCTGCAGAAAACACTAACACTTGTTCAGAAGGAAAGAAAGCAGAGAGCCCCAGATTTGATGTTGCCCTGGAGAGCTTGCAGAGCACTGGGGAAAAGCAGGCAGAGAATTCCCTGCTAGCAGCTTCTCTGTGCCTGGGAAGCACAAGTGTTCACATTGCTTCGCAGAATCGCGTTTGTGCAGAAAACACTAACACTTGTTCAGAAGGAAAGAAAGCACAGAGCCCCAGATTTGATGTTGCCCTGGAGAGCTTGCAGAGCACTGGGGAAAAGCAGGCAGAGAATTCCCTGCTAGCACCTTCTCTGTGCCTGGGAAGCACAAGTGTTCACATTGCTTCGCAGAATCGCGTTTGTGCAGAAAACACTAACACTTGTTCAGAAGGAAAGAAAGCACAGAGCCCCACATTTTATGTTGCCCTGGAGAGCTTGCAGAGCACTGGGGAAAAGCAGGCAGAGAATTCCCTGCTAGCACCTTCTCTGTGCCTGGGAAGCACAAGTGTTCACATTGCTTCGCAGAATCGCGTTTCTGCAGAAAACACTAACACTTGTTCAGAAGGAAAGAAAGCACAGAGCCCCACATTTTATGTTGCCCTGGAGAGCTTGCAGAGCACTGGGGAAAAGCAGGCAGAGAATTCCCTGCTAGCACCTTCGCTGTGCCTGGGAATCACAAGTGTTCACATTGCTTCGCAGAATAGCGTTTGTGCAGAAAACACTAACACTTGTTCAGAAGGAAAGAAAGCACAGAGCCCCACATTTTATGTTGCCCTGGAGAGCTTGCAGAGCACTGGGGAAAGGCAGGCAGAGAATTCCCTGCTAGCACCTTCTCTGTGCCTGGGAAGCACAAGTGTTCACATTGCTTCGCAGAATCGCGTTTCTGCAGAAAACACTAACACTTGTTCAGAAGGAAAGAAAGCACAGAGCCCCACATTTTATGTTGCCCTGGAGAGCTTGCAGAGCACTGGGGAAAAGCAGGCAGAGAATTCCCTGCTAGCACCTTCTCTGTGCCTGGGAAGCACAAGTGTTCACATTGCTTCGCAGAATCGCGTTTGTGCAGAAAACACTAACACTTGTTCAGAAGGAAAGAAAGCACAGAGCCCCACATTTGATGTTGCCCTGGAGAGCTTGCAGAGCACTGGGGAAAAGCAGGCAGAGAATTCCCTGCTAGCACCTTCTCTGTGCCTGGGAAGCACAAGTGTTCACATTGCTTCGCAGAATCGCGTTTGTGCAGAAAACACTAACACTTGTTCAGAAGGAAAGAAAGCACAGAGCCCCAGATTTTATGTTGCCCTGGAGAGCTTGCAGAGCACTGGGGAAAAGCAGGCAGAGAATTCCCTGCTAGCACCTTCTCTGTGCCTGGGAATCACAAGTGTTCACATTGCTTCGCAGAATCGCGTTTGTGCAGAAACCACTAACACTTGTTCAGAAGGAAAGAAAGCACAGAGCCCCACATTTTATGTTGCCCTGGAGAGCTTGCAGAGCACTGGGGAAAAGCAGGCAGAGAATTCCCTGCTAGCACCTTCTCTGTGCCTGGGAAGCACAAGTGTTCACATTGCTTCGCAGAGTCGCGTTTGTGCAGAAAACACTAACACTTGTTCAGAAGGAAAGAAAGCACAGAGCCCCAGATTTGATGTTGCCCTGGAGAGCTTGCAGAGCACTGGGGAAAGGCAGGCAGAGAATTCCCTGCTAGCACCTTCTCTGTGCCTGGGAAGGAGAAGTGTTCACATTGCTTCGCAGAATCGCGTTTGTGCAGAAACCACTAACACTTGTTCAGAAGGAAAGAAAGCAGAGAGCCCCAGATTTTATGTTGCCCTGGAGAGCTTGCAGAGCACTGGGGAAAAGCAGGCAGAGAATTCCCTGCTAGCAGCTTCTCTGTGCCTGGGAAGCACAAGTGTTCACATTGCTTCGCAGAATCGCGTTTGTGCAGAAACCACTAACACTTGTTCAGAAGGAAAGAAAGCAGAGAGCCCCAGATTTTATGTTGCCCTGGAGAGCTTGCAGAGCACTGGGGAAAAGCAGGCAGAGAATTCCCTGCTAGCACCTTCTCTGTGCCTGGGAAGCACAAGTGTTCACATTGCTTCGCAGAATCGCGTTTGTGCAGAAAACACTAACACTTGTTCAGAAGGAAAGAAAGCACAGAGCCCCACATTTTATGTTGCCCTGGAGAGCTTGCAGAGCACTGGGGAAAAGCAGGCAGAGAATTCCCTGCTAGCACCTTCTCTGTGCCTGGGAAGCACAAGTGTTCACATTGCTTCACAGAATCGCGTTTGTGCAGAAACCACTAACACTTGTTCAGAAGGAAAGAAAGCAGAGAGCCCCAGATTTTCTGTTGCCCTGGAGAGCTTGCAGAGCACTGGGGAAAAGCAGGCAGAGAATTCCCTGCTAGCACCTTCTCTGTGCCTGGGAAGCACAAGTGTTCACATTGCTTCGCAGAATCGCGTTTGTGCAGAAAACACTAACACTTGTTCAGAAGGAAAGAAAGCACAGAGCCCCAGATTTGATGTTGCCCTGGAGAGCTTGCAGAGCACTGGGGAAAAGCAGGCAGAGAATTCCCTGCTAGCACCTTCTCTGTGCCTGGGAAGCAAAAGTGTTCACATTGCTTCGCAGAATCGCGTTTGTGCAGAAAACACTAACACTTGTTCAGAAGGAAAGAAAGCACAGAGCCCCAGATTTGATGTTGCCCTGGAGAGCTTGCAGAGCACTGGGGAAAAGCAGGCAGAGAATTCCCTGCTAGCACCTTCTCTGTGCCTGGGAAGCACAAGTGTTCACATTGCTTCGCAGAATCGCGTTTGTGCAGAAACCACTAACACTTGTTCAGAAGGAAAGAAAGCAGAGAGCCCCAGATTTGATGTTGCCCTGGAGAGCTTGCAGAGCACTGGGGAAAAGCAGGCAGAGAATTCCCTGCTAGCACCTTCTCTGTGCCTGGGAAGCACAAGTGTTCACATTGCTTCGCAGAATCGCGTTTGTGCAGAAAACACTAACACTTGTTCAGAAGGAAAGAAAGCACAGAGCCCCACATTTTATGTTGCCCTGGAGAGCTTGCAGAGCACTGGGGAAAAGCAGGCAGAGAATTCCCTGCTAGCACCTTCTCTGTGCCTGGGAAGCACAAGTGTTCACATTGCTTCGCAGAATCGCGTTTGTGCAGAAAACACTAACACTTGTTCAGAAGGAAAGAAAGCAGAGAGCCCCAGATTTGATGTTGCCCTGGAGAGCTTGCAGAGCACTGGGGAAAAGCAGGCAGAGAATTCCCTGCTAGCACCTTCTCTGTGCCTGGGAAGCAAAAGTGTTCACATTGCTTCGCAGAATCGCGTTTGTGCAGAAAACACTAACACTTGTTCAGAAGGAAAGAAAGCACAGAGCCCCAGATTTGATGTTGCCCTGGAGAGCTTGCAGAGCACTGGGGAAAAGCAGGCAGAGAATTCCCTGCTAGCACCTTCTCTGTGCCTGGGAAGGAGAAGTGTTCACATTGCTTCGCAGAATCGCGTTTGTGCAGAAAACACTAACACTTGTTCAGAAGGAAAGAAAGCAGAGAGCCCCAGATTTTATGTTGCCCTGGAGAGCTTGCAGAGCACTGGGGAAAAGCAGGCAGAGAATTCCCTGCTAGCACCTTCTCTGTGCCTGGGAAGCACAAGTGTTCACATTGCTACGCAGAATCGCGTTTGTGCAGAAAACACTAACACTTGTTCAGAAGGAAAGAAAGCAGAGAGCCCCAGATTTGATGTTGCCCTGGAGAGCTTGCAGAGCACTGGGGAAAAGCAGGCAGAGAATTCCCTGCTAGCACCTTCTCTGTGCCTGGGAAGCACAAGTGTTCACATTGCTTCGCAGAATCGCGTTTGTGCAGAAAACACTAACACTTGTTCAGAAGGAAAGAAAGCACAGAGCCCCACATTTTATGTTGCCCTGGAGAGCTTGCAGAGCACTGGGGAAAAGCAGGCAGAGAATTCCCTGCTAGCACCTTCTCTGTGCCTGGGAAGCACAAGTGTTCACATTGCTTCGCAGAATCGCGTTTGTGCAGAAAACACTAACACTTGTTCAGAAGGAAAGAAAGCAGAGAGCCCCAGATTTGATGTTGCCCTGGAGAGCTTGCAGAGCACTGGGGAAAAGCAGGCAGAGAATTCCCTGCTAGCAGCTTCTCTGTGCCTGGGAAGCACAAGTGTTCACATTGCTTCGCAGAATCGCGTTTGTGCAGAAAACACTAACACTTGTTCAGAAGGAAAGAAAGCACAGAGCCCCAGATTTGATGTTGCCCTGGAGAGCTTGCAGAGCACTGGGGAAAAGCAGGCAGAGAATTCCCTGCTAGCACCTTCTCTGTGCCTGGGAAGCACAAGTGTTCACATTGCTTCGCAGAATCGCGTTTGTGCAGAAAACACTAACACTTGTTCAGAAGGAAAGAAAGCACAGAGCCCCACATTTTATGTTGCCCTGGAGAGCTTGCAGAGCACTGGGGAAAAGCAGGCAGAGAATTCCCTGCTAGCACCTTCTCTGTGCCTGGGAAGCACAAGTGTTCACATTGCTTCGCAGAATCGCGTTTGTGCAGAAAACACTAACACTTGTTCAGAAGGAAAGAAAGCACAGAGCCCCAGATTTTATGTTGCCCTGGAGAGCTTGCAGAGCACTGGGGAAAAGCAGGCAGAGAATTCCCTGCTAGCACCTTCGCTGTGCCTGGGAATCACAAGTGTTCACATTGCTTCGCAGAATAGCGTTTGTGCAGAAAACACTAACACTTGTTCAGAAGGAAAGAAAGCACAGAGCCCCACATTTTATGTTGCCCTGGAGAGCTTGCAGAGCACTGGGGAAAGGCAGGCAGAGAATTCCCTGCTAGCACCTTCTCTGTGCCTGGGAAGCACAAGTGTTCACATTGCTTCGCAGAATCGCGTTTGTGCAGAAAACACTAACACTTGTTCAGAAGGAAAGAAAGCACAGAGCCCCACATTTTATGTTGCCCTGGAGAGCTTGCAGAGCACTGGGGAAAAGCAGGCAGAGAATTCCCTGCTAGCACCTTCTCTGTGCCTGGGAAGCACAAGTGTTCACATTGCTTCGCAGAATCGCGTTTGTGCAGAAAACACTAACACTTGTTCAGAAGGAAAGAAAGCACAGAGCCCCAGATTTGATGTTGCCCTGGAGAGCTTGCAGAGCACTGGGGAAAGGCAGGCAGAGAATTCCCTGCTAGCAGCTTCTCTGTGCCTGGGAAGCACAAGTGTTCACATTGCTTCGCAGAATCGCGTTTGTGCAGAAAACACTAACACTTGTTCAGAAGGAAAGAAAGCACAGAGCCCCAGATTTTATGTTGCCCTGGAGAGCTTGCAGAGCACTGGGGAAAAGCAGGCAGAGAATTCCCTGCTAGCACCTTCTCTGTGCCTGCGAAGCAAAAGTGTTCACATTGCTTCGCAGAATCGCGTTTGTGCAGAAAACACTAACACTTGTTCAGAAGGAAAGAAAGCACAGAGCCCCACATTTGATGTTGCCCTGGAGAGCTTGCAGAGCACTGGGGAAAAGCAGGCAGAGAATTCCCTGCTAGCACCTTCTCTGTGCCTGGGAAGCACAAGTGTTCACATTGCTTCACAGAATCGCGTTTGTGCAGAAACCACTAACACTTGTTCAGAAGGAAAGAAAGCAGAGAGCCCCAGATTTTATGTTGCCCTGGAGAGCTTGCAGAGCACTGGGGAAAAGCAGGCAGAGAATTCCCTGCTAGCACCTTCTCTGTGCCTGGGAAGCACAAGTGTTCACATTGCTTCGCAGAATCGCGTTTCTGCAGAAAACACTAACACTTGTTCAGAAGGAAAGAAAGCACAGAGCCCCAGATTTGATGTTGCCCTGGAGAGCTTGCAGAGCACTGGGGAAAAGCAGGCAGAGAATTCCCTGCTAGCACCTTCTCTGTGCCTGGGAAGCAAAAGTGTTCACATTGCTTCGCAGAATCGCGTTTGTGCAGAAAACACTAACACTTGTTCAGAAGGAAAGAAAGCACAGAGCCCCAGATTTGATGTTGCCCTGGAGAGCTTGCAGAGCACTGGGGAAAAGCAGGCAGAGAATTCCCTGCTAGCACCTTCTCTGTGCCTGGGAAGCACAAGTGTTCACATTGCTTCGCAGAATCGCGTTTGTGCAGAAACCACTAACACTTGTTCAGAAGGAAAGAAAGCAGAGAGCCCCAGATTTGATGTTGCCCTGGAGAGCTTGCAGAGCACTGGGGAAAATCAGGCAGAGAATTCCCTGCTAGCACCTTCTCTGTGCCTGGGAAGCACAAGTGTTCACATTGCTTCGCAGAATCGCGTTTGTGCAGAAACCACTAACACTTGTTCAGAAGGAAAGAAAGCACAGAGCCCCACATTTTATGTTGCCCTGGAGAGCTTGCAGAGCACTGGGGAAAAGCAGGCAGAGAATTCCCTGCTAGCACCTTCTCTGTGCCTGGGAAGCACAAGTGTTCACATTGCTTCGCAGAATCGCGTTTGTGCAGAAAACACTAACACTTGTTCAGAAGGAAAGAAAGCACAGAGCCCCAGATTTGATGTTGCCCTGGAGAGCTTGCAGAGCACTGGGGAAAAGCAGGCAGAGAATTCCCTGCTAGCACCTTCTCTGTGCCTGCGAAGCAAAAGTGTTCACATTGCTTCGCAGAATCGCGTTTGTGCAGAAAACACTAACACTTGTTCAGAAGGAAAGAAAGCACAGAGCCCCAGATTTGATGTTGCCCTGGAGAGCTTGCAGAGCACTGGGGAAAAGCAGGCAGAGAATTCCCTGCTAGCACCTTCTCTGTGCCTGGGAAGGAGAAGTGTTCACATTGCTTCGCAGAATCGCGTTTGTGCAGAAAACACTAACACTTGTTCAGAAGGAAAGAAAGCAGAGAGCCCCAGATTTTATGTTGCCCTGGAGAGCTTGCAGAGCACTGGGGAAAAGCAGGCAGAGAATTCCCTGCTAGCACCTTCTCTGTGCCTGGGAAGCACAAGTGTTCACATTGCTTCGCAGAATCGCGTTTGTGCAGAAACCACTAACACTTGTTCAGAAGGAAAGAAAGCAGAGAGCCCCAGATTTTATGTTGCCCTGGAGAGCTTGCAGAGCACTGGGGAAAAGCAGGCAGAGAATTCCCTGCTAGCACCTTCTCTGTGCCTGGGAAGCACAAGTGTTCACATTGCTTCGCAGAATCGCGTTTCTGCAGAAAACACTAACACTTGTTCAGAAGGAAAGAAAGCACAGAGCCCCAGATTTGATGTTGCCCTGGAGAGCTTGCAGAGCACTGGGGAAAGGCAGGCAGAGAATTCCCTGCTAGCAGCTTCTCTGTGCCTGGGAAGCACAAGTGTTCACATTGCTTCGCAGAATCGCGTTTGTGCAGAAAACACTAACACTTGTTCAGAAGGAAAGAAAGCACAGAGCCCCACATTTTATGTTGCCCTGGAGAGCTTGCAGAGCACTGGGGAAAATCAGGCAGAGAATTCCCTGCTAGCACCTTCTCTGTGCCTGGGAAGCACAAGTGTTCACATTGCTTCGCAGAATCGCGTTTGTGCAGAAAACACTAACACTTGTTCAGAAGGAAAGAAAGCACAGAGCCCCAGATTTGATGTTGCCCTGGAGAGCTTGCAGAGCACTGGGGAAAAGCAGGCAGAGAATTCCCTGCTAGCACCTTCTCTGTGCCTGGGAAGCACAAGTGTTCACATTGCTTCGCAGAATCGCGTTTGTGCAGAAAACACTAACACTTGTTCAGAAGGAAAGAAAGCACAGAGCCCCACATTTTATGTTGCCCTGGAGAGCTTGCAGAGCACTGGGGAAAAGCAGGCAGAGAATTCCCTGCTAGCACCTTCTCTGTGCCTGGGAAGCACAAGTGTTCACATTGCTTCGCAGAATCGCGTTTGTGCAGAAAACACTAACACTTGTTCAGAAGGAAAGAAAGCACAGAGCCCCACATTTTATGTTGCCTTGGAGAGCTTGCAGAGCACTGGGGAAAGGCAGGCAGAGAATTCCCTGCTAGCAGCTTCTCTGTGCCTGGGAAGCACAAGTGTTCACATTGCTTCGCAGAATCGCGTTTGTGCAGAAAACACTAACACTTGTTCAGAAGGAAAGAAAGCACAGAGCCCCACATTTGATGTTGCCCTGGAGAGCTTGCAGAGCACTGGGGAAAAGCAGGCAGAGAATTCCCTGCTAGCACCTTCTCTGTGCCTGGGAAGCAAAAGTGTTCACATTGCTTCGCAGAATCGCGTTTGTGCAGAAAACACTAACACTTGTTCAGAAGGAAAGAAAGCACAGAGCCCCACATTTGATGTTGCCCTGGAGAGCTTGCAGAGCACTGGGGAAAAGCAGGCAGAGAATTCCCTGCTAGCACCTTCTCTGTGCCTGGGAAGCACAAGTGTTCACATTGCTTCGCAGAATCGCGTTTGTGCAGAAAACACTAACACTTGTTCAGAAGGAAAGAAAGCAGAGAGCCCCAGATTTGATGTTGCCCTGGAGAGCTTGCAGAGCACTGGGGAAAAGCAGGCAGAGAATTCCCTGCTAGCACCTTCTCTGTGCCTGGGAAGCACAAGTGTTCACATTGCTTCGCAGAATCGCGTTTGTGCAGAAAACACTAACACTTGTTCAGAAGGAAAGAAAGCACAGAGCCCCAGATTTGATGTTGCCCTGGAGAGCTTGCAGAGCACTGGGGAAAAGCAGGCAGAGAATTCCCTGCTAGCACCTTCTCTGTGCCTGGGAAGCACAAGTGTTCACATTGCTTCGCAGAATCGCGTTTGTGCAGAAAACACTAACACTTGTTCAGAAGGAAAGAAAGCAGAGAGCCCCAGATTTTATGTTGCCCTGGAGAGCTTGCAGAGCACTGGGGAAAAGCAGGCAGAGAATTCCCTGCTAGCACCTTCTCTGTGCCTGGGAAGCACAAGTGTTCACATTGCTTCGCAGAATCGCGTTTCTGCAGAAAACACTAACACTTGTTCAGAAGGAAAGAAAGCAGAGAGCCCCAGATTTTATGTTGCCCTGGAGAGCTTGCAGAGCACTGGGGAAAAGCAGGCAGAGAATTCCCTGCTAGCACCTTCTCTGTGCCTGGGAAGCACAAGTGTTCACATTGCTTCGCAGAATCGCGTTTGTGCAGAAAACACTAACACTTGTTCAGAAGGAAAGAAAGCACAGAGCCCCAGATTTGATGTTGCCCTGGAGAGCTTGCAGAGCACTGGGGAAAGGCAGGCAGAGAATTCCCTGCTAGCACCTTCTCTGTGCCTGGGAAGCACAAGTGTTCACATTGCTTCGCAGAATCGCGTTTGTGCAGAAAACACTAACACTTGTTCAGAAGGAAAGAAAGCACAGAGCCCCACATTTTATGTTGCCCTGGAGAGCTTGCAGAGCACTGGGGAAAAGCAGGCAGAGAATTCCCTGCTAGCACCTTCTCTGTGCCTGGGAAGCACAAGTGTTCACATTGCTTCGCAGAATCGCGTTTGTGCAGAAAACACTAACACTTGTTCAGAAGGAAAGAAAGCACAGAGCCCCAGATTTGATGTTGCCCTGGAGAGCTTGCAGAGCACTGGGGAAAAGCAGGCAGAGAATTCCCTGCTAGCACCTTCTCTGTGCCTGGGAAGCACAAGTGTTCACATTGCTTCGCAGAATCGCGTTTGTGCAGAAAACACTAACACTTGTTCAGAAGGAAAGAAAGCACAGAGCCCCACATTTTATGTTGCCCTGGAGAGCTTGCAGAGCACTGGGGAAAAGCAGGCAGAGAATTCCCTGCTAGCACCTTCTCTGTGCCTGGGAAGCACAAGTGTTCACATTGCTTCGCAGAATCGCGTTTGTGCAGAAAACACTAACACTTGTTCAGAAGGAAAGAAAGCACAGAGCCCCAGATTTGATGTTGCCTTGGAGAGCTTGCAGAGCACTGGGGAAAGGCAGGCAGAGAATTCCCTGCTAGCACCTTCTCTGTGCCTGGGAATCACAAGTGTTCACATTGCTTCGCAGAATCGCGTTTGTGCAGAAACCACTAACACTTGTTCAGAAGGAAAGAAAGCACAGAGCCCCACATTTTATGTTGCCCTGGAGAGCTTGCAGAGCACTGGGGAAAAGCAGGCAGAGAATTCCCTGCTAGCACCTTCTCTGTGCCTGGGAAGCACAAGTGTTCACATTGCTTCGCAGAGTCGCGTTTGTGCAGAAAACACTAACACTTGTTCAGAAGGAAAGAAAGCACAGAGCCCCAGATTTGATGTTGCCCTGGAGAGCTTGCAGAGCACTGGGGAAAGGCAGGCAGAGAATTCCCTGCTAGCACCTTCTCTGTGCCTGGGAAGGAGAAGTGTTCACATTGCTTCGCAGAATCGCGTTTGTGCAGAAACCACTAACACTTGTTCAGAAGGAAAGAAAGCAGAGAGCCCCAGATTTTATGTTGCCCTGGAGAGCTTGCAGAGCACTGGGGAAAAGCAGGCAGAGAATTCCCTGCTAGCACCTTCGCTGTGCCTGGGAAGGAGAAGTGTTCACATTGCTTCGCAGAATCGCGTTTGTGCAGAAACCACTAACACTTGTTCAGAAGGAAAGAAAGCAGAGAGCCCCACATTTTATGTTGCCCTGGAGAGCTTGCAGAGCACTGGGGAAAAGCAGGCAGAGAATTCCCTGCTAGCAGCTTCTCTGTGCCTGGGAAGCACAAGTGTTCACATTGCTTCGCAGAATCGCGTTTCTGCAGAAAACACTAACACTTGTTCAGAAGGAAAGAAAGCAGAGAGCCCCAGATTTGATGTTGCCCTGGAGAGCTTGCAGAGCACTGGGGAAAAGCAGGCAGAGAATTCCCTGCTAGCACCTTCTCTGTGCCTGGGAAGCACAAGTGTTCACATTGCTTCGCAGAATCGCGTTTCTGCAGAAAACACTAACACTTGTTCAGAAGGAAAGAAAGCACAGAGCCCCAGATTTGATGTTGCCCTGGAGAGCTTGCAGAGCACTGGGGAAAGGCAGGCAGAGAATTCCCTGCTAGCAGCTTCTCTGTGCCTGGGAAGCACAAGTGTTCACATTGCTTCGCAGAATCGCGTTTGTGCAGAAAACACTAACACTTGTTCAGAAGGAAAGAAAGCACAGAGCCCCACATTTTATGTTGCCCTGGAGAGCTTGCAGAGCACTGGGGAAAATCAGGCAGAGAATTCCCTGCTAGCACCTTCTCTGTGCCTGGGAAGCACAAGTGTTCACATTGCTTCGCAGAATCGCGTTTGTGCAGAAAACACTAACACTTGTTCAGAAGGAAAGAAAGCACAGAGCCCCAGATTTGATGTTGCCCTGGAGAGCTTGCAGAGCACTGGGGAAAAGCAGGCAGAGAATTCCCTGCTAGCACCTTCTCTGTGCCTGGGAAGCACAAGTGTTCACATTGCTTCGCAGAATCGCGTTTGTGCAGAAAACACTAACACTTGTTCAGAAGGAAAGAAAGCACAGAGCCCCACATTTTATGTTGCCCTGGAGAGCTTGCAGAGCACTGGGGAAAAGCAGGCAGAGAATTCCCTGCTAGCACCTTCTCTGTGCCTGGGAAGCACAAGTGTTCACATTGCTTCGCAGAGTCGCGTTTGTGCAGAAAACACTAACACTTGTTCAGAAGGAAAGAAAGCACAGAGCCCCAGATTTGATGTTGCCCTGGAGAGCTTGCAGAGCACTGGGGAAAGGCAGGCAGAGAATTCCCTGCTAGCACCTTCTCTGTGCCTGGGAAGGAGAAGTGTTCACATTGCTTCGCAGAATCGCGTTTGTGCAGAAACCACTAACACTTGTTCAGAAGGAAAGAAAGCAGAGAGCCCCAGATTTTATGTTGCCCTGGAGAGCTTGCAGAGCACTGGGGAAAAGCAGGCAGAGAATTCCCTGCTAGCACCTTCTCTGTGCCTGGGAAGCACAAGTGTTCACATTGCTTCGCAGAATCGCGTTTGTGCAGAAACCACTAACACTTGTTCAGAAGGAAAGAAAGCAGAGAGCCCCAGATTTTATGTTGCCCTGGAGAGCTTGCAGAGCACTGGGGAAAAGCAGGCAGAGAATTCCCTGCTAGCAGCTTCTCTGTGCCTGGGAAGCACAAGTGTTCACATTGCTTCGCAGAATCGCGTTTGTGCAGAAACCACTAACACTTGTTCAGAAGGAAAGAAAGCAGAGAGCCCCAGATTTTATGTTGCCCTGGAGAGCTTGCAGAGCACTGGGGAAAAGCAGGCAGAGAATTCCCTGCTAGCACTTTCTCTGTGCCTGGGAAGCACAAGTGTTCACATTGCTTCGCAGAATCGCGTTTGTGCAGAAACCACTAACACTTGTTCAGAAGGAAAGAAAGCACAGAGCCCCACATTTTATGTTGCCCTGGAGAGCTTGCAGAGCACTGGGGAAAAGCAGGCAGAGAATTCCCTGCTAGCAGCTTCTCTGTGCCTGGGAAGCACAAGTGTTCACATTGCTTCGCAGAATCGCGTTTGTGCAGAAAACACTAACACTTGTTCAGAAGGAAAGAAAGCAGAGAGCCCCAGATTTTATGTTGCCCTGGAGAGCTTGCAGAGCACTGGGGAAAAGCAGGCAGAGAATTCCCTGCTAGCACCTTCTCTGTGCCTGGGAAGCACAAGTGTTCACATTGCTTCGCAGAATCGCGTTTGTGCAGAAAACACTAACACTTGTTCAGAAGGAAAGAAAGCACAGAGCCCCACATTTTATGTTGCCCTGGAGAGCTTGCAGAGCACTGGGGAAAAGCAGGCAGAGAATTCCCTGCTAGCACCTTCTCTGTGCCTGGGAAGCACAAGTGTTCACATTGCTTCGCAGAATCGCGTTTCTGCAGAAAACACTAACACTTGTTCAGAAGGAAAGAAAGCACAGAGCCCCAGATTTGATGTTGCCCTGGAGAGCTTGCAGAGCACTGGGGAAAAGCAGGCAGAGAATTCCCTGCTAGCACCTTCTCTGTGCCTGGGAAGCAAAAGTGTTCACATTGCTTCGCAGAATCGCGTTTGTGCAGAAAACACTAACACTTGTTCAGAAGGAAAGAAAGCACAGAGCCCCAGATTTGATGTTGCCCTGGAGAGCTTGCAGAGCACTGGGGAAAAGCAGGCAGAGAATTCCCTGCTAGCACCTTCTCTGTGCCTGGGAAGGAGAAGTGTTCACATTGCTTCGCAGAATCGCGTTTGTGCAGAAAACACTAACACTTGTTCAGAAGGAAAGAAAGCAGAGAGCCCCAGATTTTATGTTGCCCTGGAGAGCTTGCAGAGCACTGGGGAAAAGCAGGCAGAGAATTCCCTGCTAGCACCTTCTCTGTGCCTGGGAAGCACAAGTGTTCACATTGCTTCGCAGAATCGCGTTTGTGCAGAAAACACTAACACTTGTTCAGAAGGAAAGAAAGCAGAGAGCCCCAGATTTGATGTTGCCCTGGAGAGCTTGCAGAGCACTGGGGAAAGGCAGGCAGAGAATTCCCTGCTAGCACCTTCTCTGTGCCTGGGAAGCACAAGTGTTCACATTGCTTCACAGAGTCGCGTTTGTGCAGAAAACACTAACACTTGTTCAGAAGGAAAAAAAGCACAGAGCCCCAGATTTGATGTTGCCCTGGAGAGCTTGCAGAGCACTGGGGAAAGGCAGGCAGAGAATTCCCTGCTAGCACCTTCTCTGTGCCTGGGAAGGAGAAGTGTTCACATTGCTTCGCAGAATCGCGTTTGTGCAGAAACCACTAACACTTGTTCAGAAGGAAAGAAAGCAGAGAGCCCCACATTTTATGTTGCCCTGGAGAGCTTGCAGAGCACTGGGGAAAAGCAGGCAGAGAATTCCCTGCTAGCAGCTTCTCTGTGCCTGGGAAGCACAAGTGTTCACATTGCTTCGCAGAATCGCGTTTGTGCAGAAAACACTAACACTTGTTCAGAAGGAAAGAAAGCAGAGAGCCCCAGATTTTATGTTGCCCTGGAGAGCTTGCAGAGCACTGGGGAAAAGCAGGCAGAGAATTCCCTGCTAGCACCTTCTCTGTGCCTGGGAAGCACAAGTGTTCACATTGCTTCGCAGAATCGCGTTTGTGCAGAAAACACTAACACTTGTTCAGAAGGAAAGAAAGCACAGAGCCCCACATTTTATGTTGCCCTGGAGAGCTTGCAGAGCACTGGGGAAAAGCAGGCAGAGAATTCCCTGCTAGCACCTTCTCTGTGCCTGGGAAGCACAAGTGTTCACATTGCTTCGCAGAATCGCGTTTCTGCAGAAAACACTAACACTTGTTCAGAAGGAAAGAAAGCACAGAGCCCCAGATTTGATGTTGCCCTGGAGAGCTTGCAGAGCACTGGGGAAAAGCAGGCAGAGAATTCCCTGCTAGCACCTTCTCTGTGCCTGGGAAGCAAAAGTGTTCACATTGCTTCGCAGAATCGCGTTTGTGCAGAAAACACTAACACTTGTTCAGAAGGAAAGAAAGCACAGAGCCCCAGATTTGATGTTGCCCTGGAGAGCTTGCAGAGCACTGGGGAAAAGCAGGCAGAGAATTCCCTGCTAGCACCTTCTCTGTGCCTGGGAAGGAGAAGTGTTCACATTGCTTCGCAGAATCGCGTTTGTGCAGAAAACACTAACACTTGTTCAGAAGGAAAGAAAGCAGAGAGCCCCAGATTTTATGTTGCCCTGGAGAGCTTGCAGAGCACTGGGGAAAAGCAGGCAGAGAATTCCCTGCTAGCACCTTCTCTGTGCCTGGGAAGCAAAAGTGTTCACATTGCTTCGCAGAATCGCGTTTGTGCAGAAACCACTAACACTTGTTCAGAAGGAAAGAAAGCACAGAGCCCCAGATTTTATGTTGCCCTGGAGAGCTTGCAGAGCACTGGGGAAAAGCAGGCAGAGAATTCCCTGCTAGCACCTTCTCTGTGCCTGGGAAGCACAAGTGTTCACATTGCTTCGCAGAATCGCGTTTCTGCAGAAAACACTAACACTTGTTCAGAAGGAAAGAAAGCACAGAGCCCCAGATTTGATGTTGCCCTGGAGAGCTTGCAGAGCACTGGGGAAAGGCAGGCAGAGAATTCCCTGCTAGCAGCTTCTCTGTGCCTGGGAAGCACAAGTGTTCACATTGCTTCGCAGAATCGCGTTTGTGCAGAAAACACTAACACTTGTTCAGAAGGAAAGAAAGCACAGAGCCCCACATTTTATGTTGCCCTGGAGAGCTTGCAGAGCACTGGGGAAAATCAGGCAGAGAATTCCCTGCTAGCACCTTCTCTGTGCCTGGGAAGCACAAGTGTTCACATTGCTTCGCAGAATCGCGTTTCTGCAGAAAACACTAACACTTGTTCAGAAGGAAAGAAAGCAGAGAGCCCCAGATTTGATGTTGCCCTGGAGAGCTTGCAGAGCACTGGGGAAAAGCAGGCAGAGAATTCCCTGCTAGCACCTTCTCTGTGCCTGGGAAGCACAAGTGTTCACATTGCTTCGCAGAATCGCGTTTGTGCAGAAAACACTAACACTTGTTCAGAAGGAAAGAAAGCACAGAGCCCCAGATTTGATGTTGCCCTGGAGAGCTTGCAGAGCACTGGGGAAAAGCAGGCAGAGAATTCCCTGCTAGCACCTTCTCTGTGCCTGGGAAGCACAAGTGTTCACATTGCTTCGCAGAATCGCGTTTGTGCAGAAACCACTAACACTTGTTCAGAAGGAAAGAAAGCACAGAGCCCCAGATTTGATGTTGCCTTGGAGAGCTTGCAGAGCACTGGGGAAAGGCAGGCAGAGAATTCCCTGCTAGCAGCTTCTCTGTGCCTGGGAAGCACAAGTGTTCACATTGCTTCGCAGAATCGCGTTTGTGCAGAAAACACTAACACTTGTTCAGAAGGAAAGAAAGCAGAGAGCCCCAGATTTTATGTTGCCCTGGAGAGCTTGCAGAGCACTGGGGAAAAGCAGGCAGAGAATTCCCTGCTAGCACCTTCTCTGTGCCTGGGAAGCAAAAGTGTTCACATTGCTTCGCAGAATCGCGTTTGTGCAGAAAACACTAACACTTGTTCAGAAGGAAAGAAAGCAGAGAGCCCCAGATTTGATGTTGCCCTGGAGAGCTTGCAGAGCACTGGGGAAAAGCAGGCAGAGAATTCCCTGCTAGCAGCTTCTCTGTGCCTGGGAAGCACAAGTGTTCACATTGCTTCGCAGAATCGCGTTTGTGCAGAAAACACTAACACTTGTTCAGAAGGAAAGAAAGCACAGAGCCCCACATTTTATGTTGCCCTGGAGAGCTTGCAGAGCACTGGGGAAAATCAGGCAGAGAATTCCCTGCTAGCACCTTCTCTGTGCCTGGGAAGCACAAGTGTTCACATTGCTTCGCAGAATCGCGTTTCTGCAGAAAACACTAACACTTGTTCAGAAGGAAAGAAAGCACAGAGCCCCACATTTTATGTTGCCCTGGAGAGCTTGCAGAGCACTGGGGAAAAGCAGGCAGAGAATTCCCTGCTAGCACCTTCGCTGTGCCTGGGAATCACAAGTGTTCACATTGCTTCGCAGAATCGCGTTTGTGCAGAAAACACTAACACTTGTTCAGAAGGAAAGAAAGCACAGAGCCCCACATTTTATGTTGCCCTGGAGAGCTTGCAGAGCACTGGGGAAAGGCAGGCAGAGAATTCCCTGCTAGCACCTTCTCTGTGCCTGGGAAGCACAAGTGTTCACATTGCTTCGCAGAATCGCGTTTGTGCAGAAAACACTAACACTTGTTCAGAAGGAAAGAAAGCACAGAGCCCCACATTTTATGTTGCCCTGGAGAGCTTGCAGAGCACTGGGGAAAGGCAGGCAGAGAATTCCCTGCTAGCACCTTCTCTGTGCCTGGGAAGCACAAGTGTTCACATTGCTTCGCAGAATCGCGTTTGTGCAGAAAACACTAACACTTGTTCAGAAGGAAAGAAAGCACAGAGCCCCAGATTTGATGTTGCCCTGGAGAGCTTGCAGAGCACTGGGGAAAGGCAGGCAGAGAATTCCCTGCTAGCAGCTTCTCTGTGCCTGGGAAGCACAAGTGTTCACATTGCTTCGCAGAATCGCGTTTGTGCAGAAAACACTAACACTTGTTCAGAAGGAAAGAAAGCAGAGAGCCCCAGATTTTATGTTGCCCTGGAGAGCTTGCAGAGCACTGGGGAAAAGCAGGCAGAGAATTCCCTGCTAGCACCTTCTCTGTGCCTGGGAAGCAAAAGTGTTCACATTGCTTCGCAGAATCGCGTTTGTGCAGAAAACACTAACACTTGTTCAGAAGGAAAGAAAGCACAGAGCCCCAGATTTGATGTTGCCCTGGAGAGCTTGCAGAGCACTGGGGAAAAGCAGGCAGAGAATTCCCTGCTAGCACCTTCTCTGTGCCTGGGAAGCACAAGTGTTCACATTGCTTCGCAGAGTCGCGTTTGTGCAGAAAACACTAACACTTGTTCAGAAGGAAAGAAAGCACAGAGCCCCAGATTTGATGTTGCCCTGGAGAGCTTGCAGAGCACTGGGGAAAGGCAGGCAGAGAATTCCCTGCTAGCACCTTCTCTGTGCCTGGGAAGGAGAAGTGTTCACATTGCTTCGCAGAATCGCGTTTGTGCAGAAACCACTAACACTTGTTCAGAAGGAAAGAAAGCACAGAGCCCCACATTTTATGTTGCCCTGGAGAGCTTGCAGAGCACTGGGGAAAAGCAGGCAGAGAATTCCCTGCTAGCAGCTTCTCTGTGCCTGGGAAGCACAAGTGTTCACATTGCTTCGCAGAATCGCGTTTGTGCAGAAACCACTAACACTTGTTCAGAAGGAAAGAAAGCAGAGAGCCCCACATTTTATGTTGCCCTGGAGAGCTTGCAGAGCACTGGGGAAAAGCAGGCAGAGAATTCCCTGCTAGCACCTTCTCTGTGCCTGGGAAGCACAAGTGTTCACATTGCTTCGCAGAATCGCGTTTGTGCAGAAACCACTAACACTTGTTCAGAAGGAAAGAAAGCAGAGAGCCCCAGATTTTCTGTTGCCCTGGAGAGCTTGCAGAGCACTGGGGAAAAGCAGGCAGAGAATTCCCTGCTAGCACCTTCTCTGTGCCTGGGAAGCACAAGTGTTCACATTGCTTCGCAGAATCGCGTTTGTGCAGAAAACACTAACACTTGTTCAGAAGGAAAGAAAGCACAGACCCCCAGATTTGATGTTGCCCTGGAGAGCTTGCAGAGCACTGGGGAAAGGCAGGCAGAGAATTCCCTGCTAGCAGCTTCTCTGTGCCTGGGAAGCACAAGTGTTCACATTGCTTCGCAGAATCGCGTTTGTGCAGAAAACACTAACACTTGTTCAGAAGGAAAGAAAGCAGACAGCCCCAGATTTTATGTTGCCCTGGAGAGCTTGCAGAGCACTGGGGAAAAGCAGGCAGAGAATTCCCTGCTAGCACCTTCTCTGTGCCTGGGAAGCACAAGTGTTCACATTGCTTCGCAGAATCGCGTTTCTGCAGAAAACACTAACACTTGTTCAGAAGGAAAGAAAGCACAGAGCCCCAGATTTGATGTTGCCCTGGAGAGCTTGCAGAGCACTGGGGAAAAGCAGGCAGAGAATTCCCTGCTAGCACCTTCTCTGTGCCTGGGAAGCACAAGTGTTCACATTGCTTCGCAGAATCGCGTTTGTGCAGAAAACACTAACACTTGTTCAGAAGGAAAGAAAGCACAGAGCCCCAGATTTGATGTTGCCCTGGAGAGCTTGCAGAGCACTGGGGAAAAGCAGGCAGAGAATTCCCTGCTAGCACCTTCTCTGTGCCTGGGAAGGAGAAGTGTTCACATTGCTTCGCAGAATCGCGTTTGTGCAGAAAACACTAACACTTGTTCAGAAGGAAAGAAAGCACAGAGCCCCACATTTTATGTTGCCCTGGAGAGCTTGCAGAGCACTGGGGAAAAGCAGGCAGAGAATTCCCTGCTAGCACCTTCTCTGTGCCTGGGAAGCACAAGTGTTCACATTGCTTCGCAGAATCGCGTTTGTGCAGAAAACACTAACACTTGTTCAGAAGGAAAGAAAGCAGAGAGCCCCAGATTTTATGTTGCCCTGGAGAGCTTGCAGAGCACTGGGGAAAAGCAGGCAGAGAATTCCCTGCTAGCACCTTCTCTGTGCCTGGGAAGCACAAGTGTTCACATTGCTTCGCAGAATCGCGTTTCTGCAGAAAACACTAACACTTGTTCAGAAGGAAAGAAAGCAGAGAGCCCCAGATTTGATGTTGCCCTGGAGAGCTTGCAGAGCACTGGGGAAAGGCAGGCAGAGAATTCCCTGCTAGCAGCTTCTCTGTGCCTGGGAAGCACAAGTGTTCACATTGCTTCGCAGAATCGCGTTTGTGCAGAAAACACTAACACTTGTTCAGAAGGAAAGAAAGCACAGAGCCCCACATTTTATGTTGCCCTGGAGAGCTTGCAGAGCACTGGGGAAAATCAGGCAGAGAATTCCCTGCTAGCACCTTCTCTGTGCCTGGGAAGCACAAGTGTTCACATTGCTTCGCAGAATCGCGTTTCTGCAGAAAACACTAACACTTGTTCAGAAGGAAAGAAAGCACAGAGCCCCAGATTTGATGTGGCCCTGGAGAGCTTGCAGAGCACTGGGGAAAAGCAGGCAGAGAATTCCCTGCTAGCACCTTCTCTGTGCCTGGGAAGCACAAGTGTTCACATTGCTTCGCAGAATCGCGTTTGTGCAGAAAACACTAACACTTGTTCAGAAGGAAAGAAAGCACAGAGCCCCACATTTTATGTTGCCCTGGAGAGCTTGCAGAGCACTGGGGAAAAGCAGGCAGAGAATTCCCTGCTAGCACCTTCTCTGTGCCTGGGAAGCACAAGTGTTCACATTGCTTCGCAGAATCGCGTTTGTGCAGAAAACACTAACACTTGTTCAGAAGGAAAGAAAGCACAGAGCCCCACATTTGATGTTGCCCTGGAGAGCTTGCAGAGCACTGGGGAAAAGCAGGCAGAGAATTCCCTGCTAGCACCTTCTCTGTGCCTGGGAAGCACAAGTGTTCACATTGCTTCGCAGAGTCGCGTTTGTGCAGAAAACACTAACACTTGTTCAGAAGGAAAGAAAGCACAGAGCCCCAGATTTGATGTTGCCCTGGAGAGCTTGCAGAGCACTGGGGAAAGGCAGGCAGAGAATTCCCTGCTAGCACCTTCTCTGTGCCTGGGAAGGAGAAGTGTTCACATTGCTTCGCAGAATCGCGTTTGTGCAGAAACCACTAACACTTGTTCAGAAGGAAAGAAAGCACAGAGCCCCACATTTTATGTTGCCCTGGAGAGCTTGCAGAGCACTGGGGAAAAGCAGGCAGAGAATTCCCTGCTAGCAGCTTCTCTGTGCCTGGGAAGCACAAGTGTTCACATTGCTTCGCAGAATCGCGTTTGTGCAGAAACCACTAACACTTGTTCAGAAGGAAAGAAAGCAGAGAGCCCCAGATTTTCTGTTGCCCTGGAGAGCTTGCAGAGCACTGGGGAAAAGCAGGCAGAGAATTCCCTGCTAGCACCTTCTCTGTGCCTGGGAAGCACAAGTGTTCACATTGCTTCGCAGAATCGCGTTTGTGCAGAAACCACTAACACTTGTTCAGAAGGAAAGAAAGCAGAGAGCCCCAGATTTTATGTTGCCCTGGAGAGCTTGCAGAGCACTGGGGAAAAGCAGGCAGAGAATTCCCTGCTAGCACCTTCTCTGTGCCTGGGAAGCAAAAGTGTTCACATTGCTTCGCAGAATCGCGTTTGTGCAGAAAACACTAACACTTGTTCAGAAGGAAAGAAAGCACAGAGCCCCAGATTTGATGTTGCCCTGGAGAGCTTGCAGAGCACTGGGGAAAGGCAGGCAGAGAATTCCCTGCTAGCAGCTTCTCTGTGCCTGGGAAGCACAAGTGTTCACATTGCTTCGCAGAATCGCGTTTGTGCAGAAAACACTAACACTTGCTCAGAAGGAAAGAAAGCAGAGAGCCCCAGATTTTATGTTGCCCTGGAGAGCTTGCAGAGCACTGGGGAAAAGCAGGCAGAGAATTCCCTGCTAGCACCTTCTCTGTGCCTGGGAAGCACAAGTGTTCACATTGCTTCGCAGAATCGCGTTTGTGCAGAAAACACTAACACTTGTTCAGAAGGAAAGAAAGCACAGAGCCCCACATTTTATGTTGCCCTGGAGAGCTTGCAGAGCACTGGGGAAAAGCAGGCAGAGAATTCCCTGCTAGCACCTTCTCTGTGCCTGGGAAGCACAAGTGTTCACATTGCTACGCAGAATCGCGTTTGTGCAGAAACCACTAACACTTGTTCAGAAGGAAAGAAAGCAGAGAGCCCCAGATTTGATGTTGCCCTGGAGAGCTTGCAGAGCACTGGGGAAAAGCAGGCAGAGAATTCCCTGCTAGCAGCTTCTCTGTGCCTGGGAAGCACAAGTGTTCACATTGCTTCGCAGAATCGCGTTTGTGCAGAAAACACTAACACTTGTTCAGAAGGAAAGAAAGCACAGAGCCCCAGATTTGATGTTGCCCTGGAGAGCTTGCAGAGCACTGGGGAAAAGCAGGCAGAGAATTCCCTGCTAGCACCTTCTCTGTGCCTGGGAAGCACAAGTGTTCACATTGCTTCGCAGAATCGCGTTTGTGCAGAAAACACTAACACTTGTTCAGAAGGAAAGAAAGCACAGAGCCCCACATTTTATGTTGCCCTGGAGAGCTTGCAGAGCACTGGGGAAAAGCAGGCAGAGAATTCCCTGCTAGCACCTTCTCTGTGCCTGGGAAGCACAAGTGTTCACATTGCTTCGCAGAATCGCGTTTCTGCAGAAAACACTAACACTTGTTCAGAAGGAAAGAAAGCACAGAGCCCCACATTTTATGTTGCCCTGGAGAGCTTGCAGAGCACTGGGGAAAAGCAGGCAGAGAATTCCCTGCTAGCACCTTCGCTGTGCCTGGGAATCACAAGTGTTCACATTGCTTCGCAGAATAGCGTTTGTGCAGAAAACACTAACACTTGTTCAGAAGGAAAGAAAGCACAGAGCCCCACATTTTATGTTGCCCTGGAGAGCTTGCAGAGCACTGGGGAAAGGCAGGCAGAGAATTCCCTGCTAGCACCTTCTCTGTGCCTGGGAAGCACAAGTGTTCACATTGCTTCGCAGAATCGCGTTTGTGCAGAAAACACTAACACTTGTTCAGAAGGAAAGAAAGCACAGAGCCCCAGATTTGATGTTGCCCTGGAGAGCTTGCAGAGCACTGGGGAAAGGCAGGCAGAGAATTCCCTGCTAGCAGCTTCTCTGTGCCTGGGAAGCACAAGTGTTCACATTGCTTCGCAGAATCGCGTTTGTGCAGAAAACACTAACACTTGTTCAGAAGGAAAGAAAGCAGAGAGCCCCAGATTTTATGTTGCCCTGGAGAGCTTGCAGAGCACTGGGGAAAAGCAGGCAGAGAATTCCCTGCTAGCACCTTCTCTGTGCCTGGGAAGCAAAAGTGTTCACATTGCTTCGCAGAATCGCGTTTGTGCAGAAAACACTAACACTTGTTCAGAAGGAAAGAAAGCACAGAGCCCCAGATTTGATGTTGCCCTGGAGAGCTTGCAGAGCACTGGGGAAAAGCAGGCAGAGAATTCCCTGCTAGCACCTTCTCTGTGCCTGGGAAGCACAAGTGTTCACATTGCTTCGCAGAGTCGCGTTTGTGCAGAAAACACTAACACTTGTTCAGAAGGAAAGAAAGCACAGAGCCCCAGATTTGATGTTGCCCTGGAGAGCTTGCAGAGCACTGGGGAAAGGCAGGCAGAGAATTCCCTGCTAGCACCTTCTCTGTGCCTGGGAAGGAGAAGTGTTCACATTGCTTCGCAGAATCGCGTTTGTGCAGAAACCACTAACACTTGTTCAGAAGGAAAGAAAGCAGAGAGCCCCAGATTTTATGTTGCCCTGGAGAGCTTGCAGAGCACTGGGGAAAAGCAGGCAGAGAATTCCCTGCTAGCAGCTTCTCTGTGCCTGGGAAGCACAAGTGTTCACATTGCTTCGCAGAATCGCGTTTGTGCAGAAACCACTAACACTTGTTCAGAAGGAAAGAAAGCAGAGAGCCCCACATTTTATGTTGCCCTGGAGAGCTTGCAGAGCACTGGGGAAAAGCAGGCAGAGAATTCCCTGCTAGCACCTTCTCTGTGCC
This sequence comes from Strix occidentalis, assembly GCA_030819815.1. NCBI lineage: Eukaryota > Metazoa > Chordata > Aves > Strigiformes > Strigidae > Strix > Strix occidentalis. The sequence goes on along the minus strand of JASWHU010000167.1, from coordinate 67,252 downwards.
TGGGAAGCACAAGTGTTCACATTGCTTCGCAGAATCGCGTTTGTGCAGAAAACACTAACACTTGTTCAGAAGGAAAGAAAGCACAGAGCCCCACATTTTATGTTGCCCTGGAGAGCTTGCAGAGCACTGGGGAAAAGCAGGCAGAGAATTCCCTGCTAGCACCTTCTCTGTGCCTGGGAAGCACAAGTGTTCACATTGCTTCGCAGAATCGCGTTTGTGCAGAAAACACTAACACTTGTTCAGAAGGAAAGAAAGCACAGAGCCCCAGATTTGATGTTGCCCTGGAGAGCTTGCAGAGCACTGGGGAAAGGCAGGCAGAGAATTCCCTGCTAGCAGCTTCTCTGTGCCTGGGAAGCACAAGTGTTCACATTGCTTCGCAGAATCGCGTTTGTGCAGAAAACACTAACACTTGTTCAGAAGGAAAGAAAGCAGACAGCCCCAGATTTTATGTTGCCCTGGAGAGCTTGCAGAGCACTGGGGAAAAGCAGGCAGAGAATTCCCTGCTAGCACCTTCTCTGTGCCTGGGAAGCACAAGTGTTCACATTGCTTCGCAGAATCGCGTTTCTGCAGAAAACACTAACACTTGTTCAGAAGGAAAGAAAGCACAGAGCCCCAGATTTGATGTTGCCCTGGAGAGCTTGCAGAGCACTGGGGAAAAGCAGGCAGAGAATTCCCTGCTAGCACCTTCTCTGTGCCTGGGAAGCATAAGTGTTCACATTGCTTCGCAGAATCGCGTTTGTGCAGAAAACACTAACACTTGTTCAGAAGGAAAGAAAGCACAGAGCCCCAGATTTGATGTTGCCCTGGAGAGCTTGCAGAGCACTGGGGAAAAGCAGGCAGAGAATTCCCTGCTAGCACCTTCTCTGTGCCTGGGAAGGAGAAGTGTTCACATTGCTTCGCAGAATCGCGTTTGTGCAGAAAACACTAACACTTGTTCAGAAGGAAAGAAAGCACAGAGCCCCACATTTTATGTTGCCCTGGAGAGCTTGCAGAGCACTGGGGAAAAGCAGGCAGAGAATTCCCTGCTAGCACCTTCTCTGTGCCTGGGAAGCACAAGTGTTCACATTGCTTCGCAGAATCGCGTTTGTGCAGAAAACACTAACACTTGTTCAGAAGGAAAGAAAGCAGAGAGCCCCAGATTTTATGTTGCCCTGGAGAGCTTGCAGAGCACTGGGGAAAAGCAGGCAGAGAATTCCCTGCTAGCACCTTCTCTGTGCCTGGGAAGCACAAGTGTTCACATTGCTTCGCAGAATCGCGTTTCTGCAGAAAACACTAACACTTGTTCAGAAGGAAAGAAAGCAGAGAGCCCCAGATTTGATGTTGCCCTGGAGAGCTTGCAGAGCACTGGGGAAAGGCAGGCAGAGAATTCCCTGCTAGCAGCTTCTCTGTGCCTGGGAAGCACAAGTGTTCACATTGCTTCGCAGAATCGCGTTTGTGCAGAAAACACTAACACTTGTTCAGAAGGAAAGAAAGCACAGAGCCCCACATTTTATGTTGCCCTGGAGAGCTTGCAGAGCACTGGGGAAAAGCAGGCAGAGAATTCCCTGCTAGCACCTTCTCTGTGCCTGGGAAGCACAAGTGTTCACATTGCTTCGCAGAATCGCGTTTGTGCAGAAAACACTAACACTTGTTCAGAAGGAAAGAAAGCACAGAGCCCCACATTTGATGTTGCCCTGGAGAGCTTGCAGAGCACTGGGGAAAAGCAGGCAGAGAATTCCCTGCTAGCACCTTCTCTGTGCCTGGGAAGCACAAGTGTTCACATTGCTTCGCAGAGTCGCGTTTGTGCAGAAAACACTAACACTTGTTCAGAAGGAAAGAAAGCACAGAGCCCCAGATTTGATGTTGCCCTGGAGAGCTTGCAGAGCACTGGGGAAAGGCAGGCAGAGAATTCCCTGCTAGCACCTTCTCTGTGCCTGGGAAGGAGAAGTGTTCACATTGCTTCGCAGAATCGCGTTTGTGCAGAAACCACTAACACTTGTTCAGAAGGAAAGAAAGCACAGAGCCCCACATTTTATGTTGCCCTGGAGAGCTTGCAGAGCACTGGGGAAAAGCAGGCAGAGAATTCCCTGCTAGCAGCTTCTCTGTGCCTGGGAAGCACAAGTGTTCACATTGCTTCGCAGAATCGCGTTTGTGCAGAAACCACTAACACTTGTTCAGAAGGAAAGAAAGCAGAGAGCCCCAGATTTTATGTTGCCCTGGAGAGCTTGCAGAGCACTGGGGAAAAGCAGGCAGAGAATTCCCTGCTAGCACCTTCTCTGTGCCTGGGAAGCACAAGTGTTCACATTGCTTCGCAGAATCGCGTTTGTGCAGAAACCACTAACACTTGTTCAGAAGGAAAGAAAGCAGAGAGCCCCAGATTTTATGTTGCCCTGGAGAGCTTGCAGAGCACTGGGGAAAAGCAGGCAGAGAATTCCCTGCTAGCAGCTTCTCTGTGCCTGGGAAGCACAAGTGTTCACATTGCTTCGCAGAATCGCGTTTGTGCAGAAACCACTAACACTTGTTCAGAAGGAAAGAAAGCAGAGAGCCCCAGATTTTATGTTGCCCTGGAGAGCTTGCAGAGCACTGGGGAAAAGCAGGCAGAGAATTCCCTGCTAGCACCTTCTCTGTGCCTGGGAAGCAAAAGTGTTCACATTGCTTCGCAGAATCGCGTTTGTGCAGAAAACACTAACACTTGTTCAGAAGGAAAGAAAGCACAGAGCCCCAGATTTGATGTTGCCCTGGAGAGCTTGCAGAGCACTGGGGAAAGGCAGGCAGAGAATTCCCTGCTAGCAGCTTCTCTGTGCCTGGGAAGCACAAGTGTTCACATTGCTTCGCAGAATCGCGTTTGTGCAGAAAACACTAACACTTGTTCAGAAGGAAAGAAAGCACAGAGCCCCACATTTTATGTTGCCCTGGAGAGCTTGCAGAGCACTGGGGAAAAGCAGGCAGAGAATTCCCTGCTAGCACCTTCTCTGTGCCTGGGAAGCAAAAGTGTTCACATTGCTTCGCAGAATCGCGTTTGTGCAGAAAACACTAACACTTGTTCAGAAGGAAAGAAAGCAGACAGCCCCAGATTTTATGTTGCCCTGGAGAGCTTGCAGAGCACTGGGGAAAAGCAGGCAGAGAATTCCCTGCTAGCACCTTCTCTGTGCCTGGGAAGCACAAGTGTTCACATTGCTTCGCAGAATCGCGTTTCTGCAGAAAACACTAACACTTGTTCAGAAGGAAAGAAAGCACAGAGCCCCAGATTTGATGTTGCCCTGGAGAGCTTGCAGAGCACTGGGGAAAAGCAGGCAGAGAATTCCCTGCTAGCACCTTCTCTGTGCCTGGGAAGCATAAGTGTTCACATTGCTTCGCAGAATCGCGTTTGTGCAGAAAACACTAACACTTGTTCAGAAGGAAAGAAAGCACAGAGCCCCAGATTTGATGTTGCCCTGGAGAGCTTGCAGAGCACTGGGGAAAAGCAGGCAGAGAATTCCCTGCTAGCACCTTCTCTGTGCCTGGGAAGGAGAAGTGTTCACATTGCTTCGCAGAATCGCGTTTGTGCAGAAAACACTAACACTTGTTCAGAAGGAAAGAAAGCACAGAGCCCCACATTTTATGTTGCCCTGGAGAGCTTGCAGAGCACTGGGGAAAAGCAGGCAGAGAATTCCCTGCTAGCACCTTCTCTGTGCCTGGGAAGCACAAGTGTTCACATTGCTTCGCAGAATCGCGTTTGTGCAGAAAACACTAACACTTGTTCAGAAGGAAAGAAAGCAGAGAGCCCCAGATTTTATGTTGCCCTGGAGAGCTTGCAGAGCACTGGGGAAAAGCAGGCAGAGAATTCCCTGCTAGCACCTTCTCTGTGCCTGGGAAGCACAAGTGTTCACATTGCTTCGCAGAATCGCGTTTCTGCAGAAAACACTAACACTTGTTCAGAAGGAAAGAAAGCACAGAGCCCCACATTTGATGTTGCCCTGGAGAGCTTGCAGAGCACTGGGGAAAAGCAGGCAGAGAATTCCCTGCTAGCACCTTCTCTGTGCCTGGGAAGCACAAGTGTTCACATTGCTTCGCAGAATCGCGTTTGTGCAGAAAACACTAACACTTGTTCAGAAGGAAAGAAAGCACAGAGCCCCAGATTTGATGTTGCCCTGGAGAGCTTGCAGAGCACTGGGGAAAGGCAGGCAGAGAATTCCCTGCTAGCACCTTCTCTGTGCCTGGGAAGGAGAAGTGTTCACATTGCTTCGCAGAATCGCGTTTGTGCAGAAACCACTAACACTTGTTCAGAAGGAAAGAAAGCACAGAGCCCCACATTTTATGTTGCCCTGGAGAGCTTGCAGAGCACTGGGGAAAAGCAGGCAGAGAATTCCCTGCTAGCAGCTTCTCTGTGCCTGGGAAGCACAAGTGTTCACATTGCTTCGCAGAATCGCGTTTGTGCAGAAACCACTAACACTTGTTCAGAAGGAAAGAAAGCAGAGAGCCCCAGATTTTATGTTGCCCTGGAGAGCTTGCAGAGCACTGGGGAAAAGCAGGCAGAGAATTCCCTGCTAGCACCTTCTCTGTGCCTGGGAAGCACAAGTGTTCACATTGCTTCGCAGAATCGCGTTTGTGCAGAAACCACTAACACTTGTTCAGAAGGAAAGAAAGCAGAGAGCCCCAGATTTTATGTTGCCCTGGAGAGCTTGCAGAGCACTGGGGAAAAGCAGGCAGAGAATTCCCTGCTAGCAGCTTCTCTGTGCCTGGGAAGCACAAGTGTTCACATTGCTTCGCAGAATCGCGTTTGTGCAGAAACCACTAACACTTGTTCAGAAGGAAAGAAAGCAGAGAGCCCCAGATTTTATGTTGCCCTGGAGAGCTTGCAGAGCACTGGGGAAAAGCAGGCAGAGAATTCCCTGCTAGCACCTTCTCTGTGCCTGGGAAGCAAAAGTGTTCACATTGCTTCGCAGAATCGCGTTTGTGCAGAAAACACTAACACTTGTTCAGAAGGAAAGAAAGCACAGAGCCCCAGATTTGATGTTGCCCTGGAGAGCTTGCAGAGCACTGGGGAAAGGCAGGCAGAGAATTCCCTGCTAGCAGCTTCTCTGTGCCTGGGAAGCACAAGTGTTCACATTGCTTCGCAGAATCGCGTTTGTGCAGAAAACACTAACACTTGTTCAGAAGGAAAGAAAGCAGAGAGCCCCAGATTTTATGTTGCCCTGGAGAGCTTGCAGAGCACTGGGGAAAAGCAGGCAGAGAATTCCCTGCTAGCACCTTCTCTGTGCCTGGGAAGCAAAAGTGTTCACATTGCTTCGCAGAATCGCGTTTGTGCAGAAAACACTAACACTTGTTCAGAAGGAAAGAAAGCACAGAGCCCCACATTTTATGTTGCCCTGGAGAGCTTGCAGAGCACTGGGGAAAAGCAGGCAGAGAATTCCCTGCTAGCACCTTCTCTGTGCCTGGGAAGCACAAGTGTTCACATTGCTTCGCAGAATCGCGTTTCTGCAGAAAACACTAACACTTGTTCAGAAGGAAAGAAAGCAGAGAGCCCCAGATTTTATGTTGCCCTGGAGAGCTTGCAGAGCACTGGGGAAAAGCAGGCAGAGAATTCCCTGCTAGCACCTTCTCTGTGCCTGGGAAGCACAAGTGTTCACATTGCTTCGCAGAATCGCGTTTGTGCAGAAAACACTAACACTTGTTCAGAAGGAAAGAAAGCAGAGAGCCCCAGATTTGATGTTGCCCTGGAGAGCTTGCAGAGCACTGGGGAAAAGCAGGCAGAGAATTCCCTGCTAGCACCTTCTCTGTGCCTGGGAAGCACAAGTGTTCACATTGCTTCGCAGAATCGCGTTTGTGCAGAAAACACTAACACTTGTTCAGAAGGAAAGAAAGCACAGAGCCCCACATTTTATGTTGCCCTGGAGAGCTTGCAGAGCACTGGGGAAAAGCAGGCAGAGAATTCCCTGCTAGCACCTTCTCTGTGCCTGGGAAGCACAAGTGTTCACATTGCTTCGCAGAATCGCGTTTGTGCAGAAACCACTAACACTTGTTCAGAAGGAAAGAAAGCAGAGAGCCCCAGATTTTATGTTGCCCTGGAGAGCTTGCAGAGCACTGGGGAAAAGCAGGCAGAGAATTCCCTGCTAGCACCTTCTCTGTGCCTGGGAAGCACAAGTGTTCACATTGCTTCGCAGAATCGCGTTTGTGCAGAAACCACTAACACTTGTTCAGAAGGAAAGAAAGCAGAGAGCCCCAGATTTTATGTTGCCCTGGAGAGCTTGCAGAGCACTGGGGAAAAGCAGGCAGAGAATTCCCTGCTAGCAGCTTCTCTGTGCCTGGGAAGCACAAGTGTTCACATTGCTTCGCAGAATCGCGTTTGTGCAGAAACCACTAACACTTGTTCAGAAGGAAAGAAAGCAGAGAGCCCCAGATTTTATGTTGCCCTGGAGAGCTTGCAGAGCACTGGGGAAAAGCAGGCAGAGAATTCCCTGCTAGCACCTTCTCTGTGCCTGGGAAGCAAAAGTGTTCACATTGCTTCGCAGAATCGCGTTTGTGCAGAAAACACTAACACTTGTTCAGAAGGAAAGAAAGCACAGAGCCCCAGATTTGATGTTGCCCTGGAGAGCTTGCAGAGCACTGGGGAAAGGCAGGCAGAGAATTCCCTGCTAGCAGCTTCTCTGTGCCTGGGAAGCACAAGTGTTCACATTGCTTCGCAGAATCGCGTTTGTGCAGAAAACACTAACACTTGTTCAGAAGGAAAGAAAGCACAGAGCCCCACATTTTATGTTGCCCTGGAGAGCTTGCAGAGCACTGGGGAAAAGCAGGCAGAGAATTCCCTGCTAGCACCTTCTCTGTGCCTGGGAAGCAAAAGTGTTCACATTGCTTCGCAGAATCGCGTTTGTGCAGAAAACACTAACACTTGTTCAGAAGGAAAGAAAGCAGACAGCCCCAGATTTTATGTTGCCCTGGAGAGCTTGCAGAGCACTGGGGAAAAGCAGGCAGAGAATTCCCTGCTAGCACCTTCTCTGTGCCTGGGAAGCACAAGTGTTCACATTGCTTCGCAGAATCGCGTTTCTGCAGAAAACACTAACACTTGTTCAGAAGGAAAGAAAGCACAGAGCCCCAGATTTGATGTTGCCCTGGAGAGCTTGCAGAGCACTGGGGAAAAGCAGGCAGAGAATTCCCTGCTAGCACCTTCTCTGTGCCTGGGAAGCATAAGTGTTCACATTGCTTCGCAGAATCGCGTTTGTGCAGAAAACACTAACACTTGTTCAGAAGGAAAGAAAGCACAGAGCCCCAGATTTGATGTTGCCCTGGAGAGCTTGCAGAGCACTGGGGAAAAGCAGGCAGAGAATTCCCTGCTAGCACCTTCTCTGTGCCTGGGAAGGAGAAGTGTTCACATTGCTTCGCAGAATCGCGTTTGTGCAGAAAACACTAACACTTGTTCAGAAGGAAAGAAAGCACAGAGCCCCACATTTTATGTTGCCCTGGAGAGCTTGCAGAGCACTGGGGAAAAGCAGGCAGAGAATTCCCTGCTAGCACCTTCTCTGTGCCTGGGAAGCACAAGTGTTCACATTGCTTCGCAGAATCGCGTTTGTGCAGAAAACACTAACACTTGTTCAGAAGGAAAGAAAGCAGAGAGCCCCAGATTTTATGTTGCCCTGGAGAGCTTGCAGAGCACTGGGGAAAAGCAGGCAGAGAATTCCCTGCTAGCACCTTCTCTGTGCCTGGGAAGCACAAGTGTTCACATTGCTTCGCAGAATCGCGTTTCTGCAGAAAACACTAACACTTGTTCAGAAGGAAAGAAAGCACAGAGCCCCACATTTGATGTTGCCCTGGAGAGCTTGCAGAGCACTGGGGAAAAGCAGGCAGAGAATTCCCTGCTAGCACCTTCTCTGTGCCTGGGAAGCACAAGTGTTCACATTGCTTCGCAGAATCGCGTTTGTGCAGAAAACACTAACACTTGTTCAGAAGGAAAGAAAGCACAGAGCCCCAGATTTGATGTTGCCCTGGAGAGCTTGCAGAGCACTGGGGAAAGGCAGGCAGAGAATTCCCTGCTAGCACCTTCTCTGTGCCTGGGAAGGAGAAGTGTTCACATTGCTTCGCAGAATCGCGTTTGTGCAGAAACCACTAACACTTGTTCAGAAGGAAAGAAAGCACAGAGCCCCACATTTTATGTTGCCCTGGAGAGCTTGCAGAGCACTGGGGAAAAGCAGGCAGAGAATTCCCTGCTAGCAGCTTCTCTGTGCCTGGGAAGCACAAGTGTTCACATTGCTTCGCAGAATCGCGTTTGTGCAGAAACCACTAACACTTGTTCAGAAGGAAAGAAAGCAGAGAGCCCCAGATTTTATGTTGCCCTGGAGAGCTTGCAGAGCACTGGGGAAAAGCAGGCAGAGAATTCCCTGCTAGCACCTTCTCTGTGCCTGGGAAGCACAAGTGTTCACATTGCTTCGCAGAATCGCGTTTGTGCAGAAACCACTAACACTTGTTCAGAAGGAAAGAAAGCAGAGAGCCCCAGATTTTATGTTGCCCTGGAGAGCTTGCAGAGCACTGGGGAAAAGCAGGCAGAGAATTCCCTGCTAGCAGCTTCTCTGTGCCTGGGAAGCACAAGTGTTCACATTGCTTCGCAGAATCGCGTTTGTGCAGAAACCACTAACACTTGTTCAGAAGGAAAGAAAGCAGAGAGCCCCAGATTTTATGTTGCCCTGGAGAGCTTGCAGAGCACTGGGGAAAAGCAGGCAGAGAATTCCCTGCTAGCACCTTCTCTGTGCCTGGGAAGCAAAAGTGTTCACATTGCTTCGCAGAATCGCGTTTGTGCAGAAAACACTAACACTTGTTCAGAAGGAAAGAAAGCACAGAGCCCCAGATTTGATGTTGCCCTGGAGAGCTTGCAGAGCACTGGGGAAAGGCAGGCAGAGAATTCCCTGCTAGCAGCTTCTCTGTGCCTGGGAAGCACAAGTGTTCACATTGCTTCGCAGAATCGCGTTTGTGCAGAAAACACTAACACTTGTTCAGAAGGAAAGAAAGCAGAGAGCCCCAGATTTTATGTTGCCCTGGAGAGCTTGCAGAGCACTGGGGAAAAGCAGGCAGAGAATTCCCTGCTAGCACCTTCTCTGTGCCTGGGAAGCAAAAGTGTTCACATTGCTTCGCAGAATCGCGTTTGTGCAGAAAACACTAACACTTGTTCAGAAGGAAAGAAAGCACAGAGCCCCACATTTTATGTTGCCCTGGAGAGCTTGCAGAGCACTGGGGAAAAGCAGGCAGAGAATTCCCTGCTAGCACCTTCTCTGTGCCTGGGAAGCACAAGTGTTCACATTGCTTCGCAGAATCGCGTTTCTGCAGAAAACACTAACACTTGTTCAGAAGGAAAGAAAGCAGAGAGCCCCAGATTTTATGTTGCCCTGGAGAGCTTGCAGAGCACTGGGGAAAAGCAGGCAGAGAATTCCCTGCTAGCACCTTCTCTGTGCCTGGGAAGCACAAGTGTTCACATTGCTTCGCAGAATCGCGTTTGTGCAGAAAACACTAACACTTGTTCAGAAGGAAAGAAAGCAGAGAGCCCCAGATTTGATGTTGCCCTGGAGAGCTTGCAGAGCACTGGGGAAAAGCAGGCAGAGAATTCCCTGCTAGCACCTTCTCTGTGCCTGGGAAGCACAAGTGTTCACATTGCTTCGCAGAATCGCGTTTGTGCAGAAAACACTAACACTTGTTCAGAAGGAAAGAAAGCACAGAGCCCCACATTTTATGTTGCCCTGGAGAGCTTGCAGAGCACTGGGGAAAAGCAGGCAGAGAATTCCCTGCTAGCACCTTCGCTGTGCCTGGGAATCACAAGTGTTCACATTGCTTCGCAGAATAGCGTTTGTGCAGAAAACACTAACACTTGTTCAGAAGGAAAGAAAGCACAGAGCCCCACATTTTATGTTGCCCTGGAGAGCTTGCAGAGCACTGGGGAAAGGCAGGCAGAGAATTCCCTGCTAGCAGCTTCTCTGTGCCTGGGAAGCACAAGTGTTCACATTGCTTCGCAGAATCGCGTTTGTGCAGAAAACACTAACACTTGTTCAGAAGGAAAGAAAGCACAGAGCCCCACATTTTATGTTGCCCTGGAGAGCTTGCAGAGCACTGGGGAAAAGCAGGCAGAGAATTCCCTGCTAGCACCTTCTCTGTGCCTGGGAAGCACAAGTGTTCACATTGCTTCGCAGAATCGCGTTTGTGCAGAAAACACTAACACTTGTTCAGAAGGAAAGAAAGCACAGAGCCCCAGATTTGATGTTGCCCTGGAGAGCTTGCAGAGCACTGGGGAAAAGCAGGCAGAGAATTCCCTGCTAGCACCTTCTCTGTGCCTGGGAAGCAAAAGTGTTCACATTGCTTCGCAGAATCGCGTTTGTGCAGAAAACACTAACACTTGTTCAGAAGGAAAGAAAGCACAGAGCCCCACATTTGATGTTGCCCTGGAGAGCTTGCAGAGCACTGGGGAAAAGCAGGCAGAGAATTCCCTGCTAGCACCTTCTCTGTGCCTGGGAAGCACAAGTGTTCACATTGCTTCGCAGAGTCGCGATTGTGCAGAAAACACTAACACTTGTTCAGAAGGAAAGAAAGCACAGAGCCCCAGATTTGATGTTGCCCTGGAGAGCTTGCAGAGCACTGGGGAAAGGCAGGCAGAGAATTCCCTGCTAGCACCTTCTCTGTGCCTGGGAAGGAGAAGTGTTCACATTGCTTCGCAGAATCGCGTTTGTGCAGAAACCACTAACACTTGTTCAGAAGGAAAGAAAGCACAGAGCCCCACATTTTATGTTGCCCTGGAGAGCTTGCAGAGCACTGGGGAAAAGCAGGCAGAGAATTCCCTGCTAGCACCTTCTCTGTGCCTGGGAAGCACAAGTGTTCACATTGCTTCGCAGAATCGCGTTTGTGCAGAAACCACTAACACTTGTTCAGAAGGAAAGAAAGCAGAGAGCCCCAGATTTTATGTTGCCCTGGAGAGCTTGCAGAGCACTGGGGAAAAGCAGGCAGAGAATTCCCTGCTAGCACCTTCTCTGTGCCTGGGAAGCACAAGTGTTCACATTGCTTCGCAGAATCGCGTTTGTGCAGAAACCACTAACACTTGTTCAGAAGGAAAGAAAGCAGAGAGCCCCAGATTTTATGTTGCCCTGGAGAGCTTGCAGAGCACTGGGGAAAAGCAGGCAGAGAATTCCCTGCTAGCAGCTTCTCTGTGCCTGGGAAGCACAAGTGTTCACATTGCTTCACAGAATCGCGTTTGTGCAGAAACCACTAACACTTGTTCAGAAGGAAAGAAAGCAGAGAGCCCCAGATTTTATGTTGCCCTGGAGAGCTTGCAGAGCACTGGGGAAAAGCAGGCAGAGAATTCCCTGCTAGCAGCTTCTCTGTGCCTGGGAAGCACAAGTGTTCACATTGCTTCGCAGAATCGCGTTTGTGCAGAAAACACTAACACTTGTTCAGAAGGAAAGAAAGCACAGAGCCCCAGATTTGATGTTGCCCTGGAGAGCTTGCAGAGCACTGGGGAAAAGCAGGCAGAGAATTCCCTGCTAGCACCTTCTCTGTGCCTGGGAAGCAAAAGTGTTCACATTGCTTCGCAGAATCGCGTTTGTGCAGAAACCACTAACACTTGTTCAGAAGGAAAGAAAGCAGAGAGCCCCAGATTTGATGTTGCCCTGGAGAGCTTGCAGAGCACTGGGGAAAAGCAGGCAGAGAATTCCCTGCTAGCACCTTCTCTGTGCCTGGGAAGCACAAGTGTTCACATTGCTTCGCAGAATCGCGTTTGTGCAGAAAACACTAACACTTGTTCAGAAGGAAAGAAAGCACAGAGCCCCACATTTTATGTTGCCCTGGAGAGCTTGCAGAGCACTGGGGAAAAGCAGGCAGAGAATTCCCTGCTAGCACCTTCTCTGTGCCTGGGAAGCACAAGTGTTCACATTGCTTCGCAGAATCGCGTTTGTGCAGAAACCACTAACACTTGTTCAGAAGGAAAGAAAGCAGAGAGCCCCAGATTTGATGTTGCCCTGGAGAGCTTGCAGAGCACTGGGGAAAAGCAGGCAGAGAATTCCCTGCTAGCACCTTCTCTGTGCCTGGGAAGCAAAAGTGTTCACATTGCTTCGCAGAATCGCGTTTGTGCAGAAAACACTAACACTTGTTCAGAAGGAAAGAAAGCACAGAGCCCCAGATTTGATGTTGCCCTGGAGAGCTTGCAGAGCACTGGGGAAAAGCAGGCAGAGAATTCCCTGCTAGCACCTTCTCTGTGCCTGGGAAGGAGAAGTGTTCACATTGCTTCGCAGAATCGCGTTTGTGCAGAAAACACTAACACTTGTTCAGAAGGAAAGAAAGCAGAGAGCCCCAGATTTTATGTTGCCCTGGAGAGCTTGCAGAGCACTGGGGAAAAGCAGGCAGAGAATTCCCTGCTAGCACCTTCTCTGTGCCTGGGAAGCACAAGTGTTCACATTGCTTCGCAGAATCGCGTTTGTGCAGAAACCACTAACACTTGTTCAGAAGGAAAGAAAGCAGAGAGCCCCACATTTTATGTTGCCCTGGAGAGCTTGCAGAGCACTGGGGAAAAGCAGGCAGAGAATTCCCTGCTAGCACCTTCTCTGTGCCTGGGAAGCACAAGTGTTCACATTGCTTCGCAGAATCGCGTTTCTGCAGAAAACACTAACACTTGTTCAGAAGGAAAGAAAGCACAGAGCCCCAGATTTGATGTTGCCCTGGAGAGCTTGCAGAGCACTGGGGAAAGGCAGGCAGAGAATTCCCTGCTAGCAGCTTCTCTGTGCCTGGGAAGCACAAGTGTTCACATTGCTTCGCAGAATCGCGTTTGTGCAGAAAACACTAACACTTGTTCAGAAGGAAAGAAAGCACAGAGCCCCACATTTTATGTTGCCCTGGAGAGCTTGCAGAGCACTGGGGAAAATCAGGCAGAGAATTCCCTGCTAGCACCTTCTCTGTGCCTGGGAAGCACAAGTGTTCACATTGCTTCGCAGAATCGCGTTTGTGCAGAAAACACTAACACTTGTTCAGAAGGAAAGAAAGCACAGAGCCCCAGATTTGATGTGGCCCTGGAGAGCTTGCAGAGCACTGGGGAAAAGCAGGCAGAGAATTCCCTGCTAGCAGCTTCTCTGTGCCTGGGAAGCACAAGTGTTCACATTGCTTCGCAGAATCGCGTTTGTGCAGAAAACACTAACACTTGTTCAGAAGGAAAGAAAGCACAGAGCCCCACATTTTATGTTGCCCTGGAGAGCTTGCAGAGCACTGGGGAAAAGCAGGCAGAGAATTCCCTGCTAGCACCTTCTCTGTGCCTGGGAAGCACAAGTGTTCACATTGCTTCGCAGAATCGCGTTTGTGCAGAAAACACTAACACTTGTTCAGAAGGAAAGAAAGCACAGAGCCCCAGATTTGATGTTGCCTTGGAGAGCTTGCAGAGCACTGGGGAAAGGCAGGCAGAGAATTCCCTGCTAGCAGCTTCTCTGTGCCTGGGAAGCACAAGTGTTCACATTGCTTCGCAGAATAGCGTTTGTGCAGAAAACACTAACACTTGTTCAGAAGGAAAGAAAGCAGAGAGCCCCAGATTTGATGTTGCCCTGGAGAGCTTGCAGAGCACTGGGGAAAAGCAGGCAGAGAATTCCCTGCTAGCACCTTCTCTGTGCCTGGGAAGCAAAAGTGTTCACATTGCTTCGCAGAATCGCGTTTGTGCAGAAAACACTAACACTTGTTCAGAAGGAAAGAAAGCACAGAGCCCCACATTTGATGTTGCCCTGGAGAGCTTGCAGAGCACTGGGGAAAAGCAGGCAGAGAATTCCCTGCTAGCACCTTCTCTGTGCCTGGGAAGCACAAGTGTTCACATTGCTTCGCAGAGTCGCGTTTGTGCAGAAAACACTAACACTTGTTCAGAAGGAAAGAAAGCACAGAGCCCCAGATTTGATGTTGCCCTGGAGAGCTTGCAGAGCACTGGGGAAAGGCAGGCAGAGAATTCCCTGCTAGCACCTTCTCTGTGCCTGGGAAGGAGAAGTGTTCACATTGCTTCGCAGAATCGCGTTTGTGCAGAAACCACTAACACTTGTTCAGAAGGAAAGAAAGCACAGAGCCCCACATTTTATGTTGCCCTGGAGAGCTTGCAGAGCACTGGGGAAAAGCAGGCAGAGAATTCCCTGCTAGCACCTTCTCTGTGCCTGGGAAGCACAAGTGTTCACATTGCTTCGCAGAATCGCGTTTGTGCAGAAACCACTAACACTTGTTCAGAAGGAAAGAAAGCAGAGAGCCCCAGATTTTATGTTGCCCTGGAGAGCTTGCAGAGCACTGGGGAAAAGCAGGCAGAGAATTCCCTGCTAGCAGCTTCTCTGTGCCTGGGAAGCACAAGTGTTCACATTGCTTCGCAGAATCGCGTTTGTGCAGAAACCACTAACACTTGTTCAGAAGGAAAGAAAGCAGAGAGCCCCAGATTTTATGTTGCCCTGGAGAGCTTGCAGAGCACTGGGGAAAAGCAGGCAGAGAATTCCCTGCTAGCAGCTTCTCTGTGCCTGGGAAGCACAAGTGTTCACATTGCTTCGCAGAATCGCGTTTGTGCAGAAACCACTAACACTTGTTCAGAAGGAAAGAAAGCAGAGAGCCCCAGATTTTATGTTGCCCTGGAGAGCTTGCAGAGCACTGGGGAAAAGCAGGCAGAGAATTCCCTGCTAGCACCTTCTCTGTGCCTGGGAAGGAGAAGTGTTCACATTGCTTCGCAGAATCGCGTTTGTGCAGAAACCACTAACACTTGTTCAGAAGGAAAGAAAGCAGAGAGCCCCACATTTTATGTTGCCCTGGAGAGCTTGCAGAGCACTGGGGAAAAGCAGGCAGAGAATTCCCTGCTAGCAGATTCTCTGTGCCTGGGAAGCACAAGTGTTCACATTGCTTCGCAGAATCGCGTTTCTGCAGAAAACACTAACACTTGTTCAGAAGGAAAGAAAGCAGAGAGCCCCAGATTTTATGTTGCCCTGGAGAGCTTGCAGAGCACTGGGGAAAAGCAGGCAGAGAATTCCCTGCTAGCACCTTCTCTGTGCCTGGGAAGCACAAGTGTTCACATTGCTTCGCAGAATCGCGTTTGTGCAGAAAACACTAACACTTGTTCAGAAGGAAAGAAAGCACAGAGCCCCACATTTTATGTTGCCCTGGAGAGCTTGCAGAGCACTGGGGAAAAGCAGGCAGAGAATTCCCTGCTAGCACCTTCTCTGTGCCTGGGAAGCACAAGTGTTCACATTGCTTCGCAGAATCGCGTTTCTGCAGAAAACACTAACACTTGTTCAGAAGGAAAGAAAGCACAGAGCCCCAGATTTGATGTTGCCCTGGAGAGCTTGCAGAGCACTGGGGAAAAGCAGGCAGAGAATTCCCTGCTAGCACCTTCTCTGTGCCTGGGAAGGAGAAGTGTTCACATTGCTTCGCAGAATCGCGTTTGTGCAGAAAACACTAACACTTGTTCAGAAGGAAAGAAAGCAGAGAGCCCCAGATTTGATGTTGCCCTGGAGAGCTTGCAGAGCACTGGGGAAAAGCAGGCAGAGAATTCCCTGCTAGCACCTTCTCTGTGCCTGGGAAGCACAAGTGTTCACATTGCTTCGCAGAATCGCGTTTGTGCAGAAACCACTAACACTTGTTCAGAAGGAAAGAAAGCAGAGAGCCCCAGATTTTATGTTGCCCTGGAGAGCTTGCAGAGCACTGGGGAAAAGCAGGCAGAGAATTCCCTGCTAGCACCTTCTCTGTGCCTGGGAAGCACAAGTGTTCACATTGCTTCGCAGAATCGCGTTTGTGCAGAAAACACTAACACTTGTTCAGAAGGAAAGAAAGCACAGAGCCCCAGATTTGATGTTGCCCTGGAGAGCTTGCAGAGCACTGGGGAAAGGCAGGCAGAGAATTCCCTGCTAGCAGCTTCTCTGTGCCTGGGAAGCACAAGTGTTCACATTGCTTCGCAGAATCGCGTTTGTGCAGAAAACACTAACACTTGTTCAGAAGGAAAGAAAGCACAGAGCCCCACATTTTATGTTGCCCTGGAGAGCTTGCAGAGCACTGGGGAAAATCAGGCAGAGAATTCCCTGCTAGCACCTTCTCTGTGCCTGGGAAGCACAAGTGTTCACATTGCTTCGCAGAATCGCGTTTCTGCAGAAAACACTAACACTTGTTCAGAAGGAAAGAAAGCACAGAGCCCCAGATTTGATGTTGCCCTGGAGAGCTTGCAGAGCACTGGGGAAAAGCAGGCAGAGAATTCCCTGCTAGCAGCTTCTCTGTGCCTGGGAAGCACAAGTGTTCACATTGCTTCGCAGAATCGCGTTTGTGCAGAAAACACTAACACTTGTTCAGAAGGAAAGAAAGCACAGAGCCCCAGATTTTATGTTGCCCTGGAGAGCTTGCAGAGCACTGGGGAAAAGCAGGCAGAGAATTCCCTGCTAGCACCTTCTCTGTGCCTGGGAAGCACAAGTGTTCACATTGCTTCGCAGAATCGCGTTTGTGCAGAAAACACTAACACTTGTTCAGAAGGAAAGAAAGCACAGAGCCCCACATTTTATGTTGCCCTGGAGAGCTTGCAGAGCACTGGGGAAAAGCAGGCAGAGAATTCCCTGCTAGCACCTTCTCTGTGCCTGGGAAGCACAAGTGTTCACATTGCTTCGCAGAATCGCGTTTGTGCAGAAAACACTAACACTTGTTCAGAAGGAAAGAAAGCAGAGAGCCCCAGATTTTATGTTGCCCTGGAGAGCTTGCAGAGCACTGGGGAAAAGCAGGCAGAGAATTCCCTGCTAGCACCTTCTCTGTGCCTGGGAAGCACAAGTGTTCACATTGCTTCGCAGAATCGCGTTTGTGCAGAAACCACTAACACTTGTTCAGAAGGAAAGAAAGCAGAGAGCCCCAGATTTTATGTTGCCCTGGAGAGCTTGCAGAGCACTGGGGAAAAGCAGGCAGAGAATTCCCTGCTAGCACCTTCTCTGTGCCTGGGAAGCACAAGTGTTCACATTGCTTCGCAGAATCGCGTTTCTGCAGAAAACACTAACACTTGTTCAGAAGGAAAGAAAGCACAGAGCCCCAGATTTGATGTTGCCCTGGAGAGCTTGCAGAGCACGGGGGAAAGGCAGGCAGAGAATTCCCTGCTAGCAGCTTCTCTGTGCCTGGGAAGCACAAGTGTTCACATTGCTTCGCAGAATCGCGTTTGTGCAGAAAACACTAACACTTGTTCAGAAGGAAAGAAAGCACAGAGCCCCACATTTTATGTTGCCCTGGAGAGCTTGCAGAGCACTGGGGAAAATCAGGCAGAGAATTCCCTGCTAGCACCTTCTCTGTGCCTGGGAAGCACAAGTGTTCACATTGCTTCGCAGAATCGCGTTTCTGCAGAAAACACTAACACTTGTTCAGAAGGAAAGAAAGCACAGAGCCCCAGATTTGATGTTGCCTTGGAGAGCTTGCAGAGCACTGGGGAAAGGCAGGCAGAGAATTCCCTGCTAGCAGCTTCTCTGTGCCTGGGAAGCACAAGTGTTCACATTGCTTCGCAGAATCGCGTTTGTGCAGAAAACACTAACACTTGTTCAGAAGGAAAGAAAGCAGAGAGCCCCAGATTTTATGTTGCCCTGGAGAGCTTGCAGAGCACTGGGGAAAAGCAGGCAGAGAATTCCCTGCTAGCACCTTCTCTGTGCCTGGGAAGCAAAAGTGTTCACATTGCTTCGCAGAATCGCGTTTGTGCAGAAAACACTAACACTTGTTCAGAAGGAAAGAAAGCACAGAGCCCCACATTTGATGTTGCCCTGGAGAGCTTGCAGAGCACTGGGGAAAAGCAGGCAGAGAATTCCCTGCTAGCACCTTCTCTGTGCCTGGGAAGCACAAGTGTTCACATTGCTTCGCAGAGTCGCGTTTGTGCAGAAAACACTAACACTTGTTCAGAAGGAAAGAAAGCACAGAGCCCCAGATTTGATGTTGCCCTGGAGAGCTTGCAGAGCACTGGGGAAAGGCAGGCAGAGAATTCCCTGCTAGCACCTTCTCTGTGCCTGGGAAGGAGAAGTGTTCACATTGCTTCGCAGAATCGCGTTTGTGCAGAAACCACTAACACTTGTTCAGAAGGAAAGAAAGCAGAGAGCCCCAGATTTGATGTTGCCCTGGAGAGCTTGCAGAGCACTGGGGAAAAGCAGGCAGAGAATTCCCTGCTAGCAGCTTCTCTGTGCCTGGGAAGCACAAGTGTTCACATTGCTTCGCAGAATCGCGTTTGTGCAGAAACCACTAACACTTGTTCAGAAGGAAAGAAAGCAGAGAGCCCCAGATTTTATGTTGCCCTGGAGAGCTTGCAGAGCACTGGGGAAAAGCAGGCAGAGAATTCCCTGCTAGCACCTTCTCTGTGCCTGGGAAGCACAAGTGTTCACATTGCTTCGCAGAATCGCGTTTGTGCAGAAAACACTAACACTTGTTCAGAAGGAAAGAAAGCACAGAGCCCCAGATTTGATGTTGCCCTGGAGAGCTTGCAGAGCACTGGGGAAAAGCAGGCAGAGAATTCCCTGCTAGCACCTTCTCTGTGCCTGGGAAGCACAAGTGTTCACATTGCTTCGCAGAATCGCGTTTGTGCAGAAAACACTAACACTTGTTCAGAAGGAAAGAAAGCAGAGAGCCCCACATTTTATGTTGCCCTGGAGAGCTTGCAGAGCACTGGGGAAAAGCAGGCAGAGAATTCCCTGCTAGCACCTTCTCTGTGCCTGGGAAGCAAAAGTGTTCACATTGCTTCGCAGAATCGCGTTTGTGCAGAAAACACTAACACTTGTTCAGAAGGAAAGAAAGCACAGAGCCCCAGATTTGATGTTGCCCTGGAGAGCTTGCAGAGCACTGGGGAAAGGCAGGCAGAGAATTCCCTGCTAGCAGCTTCTCTGTGCCTGGGAAGCACAAGTGTTCACATTGCTTCGCAGAATCGCGTTTGTGCAGAAAACACTAACACTTGTTCAGAAGGAAAGAAAGCAGAGAGCCCCAGATTTTATGTTGCCCTGGAGAGCTTGCAGAGCACTGGGGAAAAGCAGGCAGAGAATTCCCTGCTAGCACCTTCTCTGTGCCTGGGAAGCACAAGTGTTCACATTGCTTCGCAGAATCGCGTTTGTGCAGAAAATACTAACACTTGTTCAGAAGGAAAGAAAGCACAGAGCCCCAGATTTGATGTTGCCCTGGAGAGCTTGCAGAGCACTGGGGAAAGGCAGGCAGAGAATTCCCTGCTAGCACCTTCTCTGTGCCTGGGAAGCACAAGTGTTCACATTGCTTCGCAGAGTCGCGTTTGTGCAGAAAACACTAACACTTGTTCAGAAGGAAAGAAAGCACAGAGCCCCAGATTTGATGTTGCCCTGGAGAGCTTGCAGAGCACTGGGGAAAGGCAGGCAGAGAATTCCCTGCTAGCACCTTCTCTGTGCCTGGGAAGGAGAAGTGTTCACATTGCTTCGCAGAATCGCGTTTGTGCAGAAAACACTAACACTTGTTCAGAAGGAAAGAAAGCAGAGAGCCCCACATTTTATGTTGCCCTGGAGAGCTTGCAGAGCACTGGGGAAAAGCAGGCAGAGAATTCCCTGCTAGCAGCTTCTCTGTGCCTGGGAAGCACAAGTGTTCACATTGCTTCGCAGAATCGCGTTTGTGCAGAAAACACTAACACTTGTTCAGAAGGAAAGAAAGCAGAGAGCCCCAGATTTTATGTTGCCCTGGAGAGCTTGCAGAGCACTGGGGAAAAGCAGGCAGAGAATTCCCTGCTAGCACCTTCTCTGTGCCTGGGAAGGAGAAGTGTTCACATTGCTTCGCAGAATCGCGTTTGTGCAGAAAACACTAACACTTGTTCAGAAGGAAAGAAAGCACAGAGCCCCAGATTTGATGTTGCCCTGGAGAGCTTGCAGAGCACTGGGGAAAGGCAGGCAGAGAATTCCCTGCTAGCAGCTTCTCTGTGCCTGGGAAGCACAAGTGTTCACATTGCTTCGCAGAATCGCGTTTGTGCAGAAACCACTAACACTTGTTCAGAAGGAAAGAAAGCAGAGAGCCCCAGATTTTATGTTGCCCTGGAGAGCTTGCAGAGCACTGGGGAAAAGCAGGCAGAGAATTCCCTGCTAGCACCTTCTCTGTGCCTGGGAAGGAGAAGTGTTCACATTGCTTCGCAGAATCGCGTTTGTGCAGAAACCACTAACACTTGTTCAGAAGGAAAGAAAGCAGAGAGCCCCACATTTTATGTTGCCCTGGAGAGCTTGCAGAGCACTGGGGAAAAGCAGGCAGAGAATTCCCTGCTAGCAGATTCTCTGTGCCTGGGAAGCACAAGTGTTCACATTGCTTCGCAGAATCGCGTTTCTGCAGAAAACACTAACACTTGTTCAGAAGGAAAGAAAGCAGAGAGCCCCAGATTTTATGTTGCCCTGGAGAGCTTGCAGAGCACTGGGGAAAAGCAGGCAGAGAATTCCCTGCTAGCACCTTCTCTGTGCCTGGGAAGCACAAGTGTTCACATTGCTTCGCAGAATCGCGTTTGTGCAGAAAACACTAACACTTGTTCAGAAGGAAAGAAAGCACAGAGCCCCACATTTTATGTTGCCCTGGAGAGCTTGCAGAGCACTGGGGAAAAGCAGGCAGAGAATTCCCTGCTAGCACCTTCTCTGTGCCTGGGAAGCACAAGTGTTCACATTGCTTCGCAGAATCGCGTTTCTGCAGAAAACACTAACACTTGTTCAGAAGGAAAGAAAGCACAGAGCCCCAGATTTGATGTTGCCCTGGAGAGCTTGCAGAGCACTGGGGAAAAGCAGGCAGAGAATTCCCTGCTAGCACCTTCTCTGTGCCTGGGAAGCAAAAGTGTTCACATTGCTTCGCAGAATCGCGTTTGTGCAGAAAACACTAACACTTGTTCAGAAGGAAAGAAAGCACAGAGCCCCAGATTTGATGTTGCCCTGGAGAGCTTGCAGAGCACTGGGGAAAAGCAGGCAGAGAATTCCCTGCTAGCACCTTCTCTGTGCCTGGGAAGGAGAAGTGTTCACATTGCTTCGCAGAATCGCGTTTGTGCAGAAAACACTAACACTTGTTCAGAAGGAAAGAAAGCAGAGAGCCCCAGATTTGATGTTGCCCTGGAGAGCTTGCAGAGCACTGGGGAAAAGCAGGCAGAGAATTCCCTGCTAGCAGCTTCTCTGTGCCTGGGAAGCACAAGTGTTCACATTGCTTCGCAGAATCGCGTTTGTGCAGAAACCACTAACACTTGTTCAGAAGGAAAGAAAGCAGAGAGCCCCAGATTTTATGTTGCCCTGGAGAGCTTGCAGAGCACTGGGGAAAAGCAGGCAGAGAATTCCCTGCTAGCACCTTCTCTGTGCCTGGGAAGCACAAGTGTTCACATTGCTTCGCAGAATCGCGTTTGTGCAGAAAACACTAACACTTGTTCAGAAGGAAAGAAAGCACAGAGCCCCAGATTTGATGTTGCCCTGGAGAGCTTGCAGAGCACTGGGGAAAGGCAGGCAGAGAATTCCCTGCTAGCAGCTTCTCTGTGCCTGGGAAGCACAAGTGTTCACATTGCTTCGCAGAATCGCGTTTGTGCAGAAAACACTAACACTTGTTCAGAAGGAAAGAAAGCAGAGAGCCCCAGATTTTATGTTGCCCTGGAGAGCTTGCAGAGCACTGGGGAAAATCAGGCAGAGAATTCCCTGCTAGCACCTTCTCTGTGCCTGGGAAGCACAAGTGTTCACATTGCTTCGCAGAATCGCGTTTCTGCAGAAAACACTAACACTTGTTCAGAAGGAAAGAAAGCACAGAGCCCCAGATTTGATGTTGCCCTGGAGAGCTTGCAGAGCACTGGGGAAAAGCAGGCAGAGAATTCCCTGCTAGCACCTTCTCTGTGCCTGGGAAGCACAAGTGTTCACATTGCTTCGCAGAATCGCGTTTGTGCAGAAAACACTAACACTTGTTCAGAAGGAAAGAAAGCACAGAGCCCCAGATTTTATGTTGCCCTGGAGAGCTTGCAGAGCACTGGGGAAAAGCAGGCAGAGAATTCCCTGCTAGCACCTTCTCTGTGCCTGGGAAGCACAAGTGTTCACATTGCTTCGCAGAATCGCGTTTGTGCAGAAAACACTAACACTTGTTCAGAAGGAAAGAAAGCACAGAGCCCCACATTTTATGTTGCCCTGGAGAGCTTGCAGAGCACTGGGGAAAAGCAGGCAGAGAATTCCCTGCTAGCACCTTCTCTGTGCCTGGGAAGCACAAGTGTTCACATTGCTTCGCAGAATCGCGTTTGTGCAGAAAACACTAACACTTGTTCAGAAGGAAAGAAAGCAGAGAGCCCCAGATTTTATGTTGCCCTGGAGAGCTTGCAGAGCACTGGGGAAAAGCAGGCAGAGAATTCCCTGCTAGCACCTTCTCTGTGCCTGGGAAGCACAAGTGTTCACATTGCTTCGCAGAATCGCGTTTGTGCAGAAACCACTAACACTTGTTCAGAAGGAAAGAAAGCAGAGAGCCCCAGATTTTATGTTGCCCTGGAGAGCTTGCAGAGCACTGGGGAAAAGCAGGCAGAGAATTCCCTGCTAGCACCTTCTCTGTGCCTGGGAAGCACAAGTGTTCACATTGCTTCGCAGAATCGCGTTTCTGCAGAAAACACTAACACTTGTTCAGAAGGAAAGAAAGCACAGAGCCCCAGATTTGATGTTGCCCTGGAGAGCTTGCAGAGCACTGGGGAAAGGCAGGCAGAGAATTCCCTGCTAGCAGCTTCTCTGTGCCTGGGAAGCACAAGTGTTCACATTGCTTCGCAGAATCGCGTTTGTGCAGAAAACACTAACACTTGTTCAGAAGGAAAGAAAGCACAGAGCCCCACATTTTATGTTGCCCTGGAGAGCTTGCAGAGCACTGGGGAAAATCAGGCAGAGAATTCCCTGCTAGCACCTTCTCTGTGCCTGGGAAGCACAAGTGTTCACATTGCTTCGCAGAATCGCGTTTCTGCAGAAAACACTAACACTTGTTCAGAAGGAAAGAAAGCACAGAGCCCCAGATTTGATGTTGCCTTGGAGAGCTTGCAGAGCACTGGGGAAAGGCAGGCAGAGAATTCCCTGCTAGCAGCTTCTCTGTGCCTGGGAAGCACAAGTGTTCACATTGCTTCGCAGAATCGCGTTTGTGCAGAAAACACTAACACTTGTTCAGAAGGAAAGAAAGCAGAGAGCCCCAGATTTTATGTTGCCCTGGAGAGCTTGCAGAGCACTGGGGAAAAGCAGGCAGAGAATTCCCTGCTAGCACCTTCTCTGTGCCTGGGAAGCAAAAGTGTTCACATTGCTTCGCAGAATCGCGTTTGTGCAGAAAACACTAACACTTGTTCAGAAGGAAAGAAAGCACAGAGCCCCACATTTGATGTTGCCCTGGAGAGCTTGCAGAGCACTGGGGAAAAGCAGGCAGAGAATTCCCTGCTAGCACCTTCTCTGTGCCTGGGAAGCACAAGTGTTCACATTGCTTCGCAGAGTCGCGTTTGTGCAGAAAACACTAACACTTGTTCAGAAGGAAAGAAAGCACAGAGCCCCAGATTTGATGTTGCCCTGGAGAGCTTGCAGAGCACTGGGGAAAGGCAGGCAGAGAATTCCCTGCTAGCACCTTCTCTGTGCCTGGGAAGGAGAAGTGTTCACATTGCTTCGCAGAATCGCGTTTGTGCAGAAAACACTAACACTTGTTCAGAAGGAAAGAAAGCAGAGAGCCCCACATTTTATGTTGCCCTGGAGAGCTTGCAGAGCACTGGGGAAAAGCAGGCAGAGAATTCCCTGCTAGCAGCTTCTCTGTGCCTGGGAAGCACAAGTGTTCACATTGCTTCGCAGAATCGCGTTTGTGCAGAAACCACTAACACTTGTTCAGAAGGAAAGAAAGCAGAGAGCCCCAGATTTTATGTTGCCCTGGAGAGCTTGCAGAGCACTGGGGAAAAGCAGGCAGAGAATTCCCTGCTAGCACCTTCTCTGTGCCTGGGAAGCACAAGTGTTCACATTGCTTCGCAGAATCGCGTTTGTGCAGAAAACACTAACACTTGTTCAGAAGGAAAGAAAGCACAGAGCCCCACATTTGATGTTGCCCTGGAGAGCTTGCAGAGCACTGGGGAAAAGCAGGCAGAGAATTCCCTGCTAGCAGCTTCTCTGTGCCTGGGAAGCACAAGTGTTCACATTGCTTCGCAGAATCGCGTTTGTGCAGAAACCACTAACACTTGTTCAGAAGGAAAGAAAGCAGAGAGCCCCACATTTTATGTTGCCCTGGAGAGCTTGCAGAGCACTGGGGAAAAGCAGGCAGAGAATTCCCTGCTAGCACCTTCTCTGTGCCTGGGAAGCAAAAGTGTTCACATTGCTTCGCAGAATCGCGTTTGTGCAGAAAACACTAACACTTGTTCAGAAGGAAAGAAAGCACAGAGCCCCAGATTTGATGTTGCCCTGGAGAGCTTGCAGAGCACTGGGGAAAGGCAGGCAGAGAATTCCCTGCTAGCAGCTTCTCTGTGCCTGGGAAGCACAAGTGTTCACATTGCTTCGCAGAATCGCGTTTGTGCAGAAAACACTAACACTTGTTCAGAAGGAAAGAAAGCAGAGAGCCCCAGATTTTATGTTGCCCTGGAGAGCTTGCAGAGCACTGGGGAAAAGCAGGCAGAGAATTCCCTGCTAGCACCTTCTCTGTGCCTGGGAAGCACAAGTGTTCACATTGCTTCGCAGAATCGCGTTTGTGCAGAAAATACTAACACTTGTTCAGAAGGAAAGAAAGCACAGAGCCCCAGATTTGATGTTGCCCTGGAGAGCTTGCAGAGCACTGGGGAAAGGCAGGCAGAGAATTCCCTGCTAGCACCTTCTCTGTGCCTGGGAAGCACAAGTGTTCACATTGCTTCGCAGAGTCGCGTTTGTGCAGAAAACACTAACACTTGTTCAGAAGGAAAGAAAGCACAGAGCCCCAGATTTGATGTTGCCCTGGAGAGCTTGCAGAGCACTGGGGAAAGGCAGGCAGAGAATTCCCTGCTAGCACCTTCTCTGTGCCTGGGAAGGAGAAGTGTTCACATTGCTTCGCAGAATCGCGTTTGTGCAGAAAACACTAACACTTGTTCAGAAGGAAAGAAAGCAGAGAGCCCCACATTTTATGTTGCCCTGGAGAGCTTGCAGAGCACTGGGGAAAAGCAGGCAGAGAATTCCCTGCTAGCAGCTTCTCTGTGCCTGGGAAGCACAAGTGTTCACATTGCTTCGCAGAATCGCGTTTGTGCAGAAAACACTAACACTTGTTCAGAAGGAAAGAAAGCAGAGAGCCCCAGATTTTATGTTGCCCTGGAGAGCTTGCAGAGCACTGGGGAAAAGCAGGCAGAGAATTCCCTGCTAGCACCTTCTCTGTGCCTGGGAAGGAGAAGTGTTCACATTGCTTCGCAGAATCGCGTTTGTGCAGAAAACACTAACACTTGTTCAGAAGGAAAGAAAGCACAGAGCCCCAGATTTGATGTTGCCCTGGAGAGCTTGCAGAGCACTGGGGAAAGGCAGGCAGAGAATTCCCTGCTAGCAGCTTCTCTGTGCCTGGGAAGCACAAGTGTTCACATTGCTTCGCAGAATCGCGTTTGTGCAGAAAACACTAACACTTGTTCAGAAGGAAAGAAAGCACAGAGCCCCACATTTTATGTTGCCCTGGAGAGCTTGCAGAGCACTGGGGAAAAGCAGGCAGAGAATTCCCTGCTAGCACCTTCTCTGTGCCTGGGAAGCACAAGTGTTCACATTGCTTCGCAGAATCGCGTTTGTGCAGAAAACACTAACACTTGTTCAGAAGGAAAGAAAGCACAGAGCCCCAGATTTGATGTTGCCCTGGAGAGCTTGCAGAGCACTGGGGAAAAGCAGGCAGAGAATTCCCTGCTAGCACCTTCTCTGTGCCTGGGAAGGAGAAGTGTTCACATTGCTTCGCAGAATCGCGTTTGTGCAGAAAACACTAACACTTGTTCAGAAGGAAAGAAAGCAGAGAGCCCCAGATTTGATGTTGCCCTGGAGAGCTTGCAGAGCACTGGGGAAAAGCAGGCAGAGAATTCCCTGCTAGCACCTTCTCTGTGCCTGGGAAGCACAAGTGTTCACATTGCTTCGCAGAATCGCGTTTGTGCAGAAAACACTAACACTTGTTCAGAAGGAAAGAAAGCACAGAGCCCCACATTTTATGTTGCCCTGGAGAGCTTGCAGAGCACTGGGGAAAAGCAGGCAGAGAATTCCCTGCTAGCACCTTCTCTGTGCCTGGGAAGCACAAGTGTTCACATTGCTTCGCAGAATCGCGTTTCTGCAGAAAACACTAACACTTGTTCAGAAGGAAAGAAAGCACAGAGCCCCAGATTTGATGTTGCCCTGGAGAGCTTGCAGAGCACTGGGGAAAGGCAGGCAGAGAATTCCCTGCTAGCAGCTTCTCTGTGCCTGGGAAGCACAAGTGTTCACATTGCTTCGCAGAATCGCGTTTGTGCAGAAAACACTAACACTTGTTCAGAAGGAAAGAAAGCACAGAGCCCCACATTTTATGTTGCCCTGGAGAGCTTGCAGAGCACTGGGGAAAATCAGGCAGAGAATTCCCTGCTAGCACCTTCTCTGTGCCTGGGAAGCACAAGTGTTCACATTGCTTCGCAGAATCGCGTTTCTGCAGAAAACACTAACACTTGTTCAGAAGGAAAGAAAGCACAGAGCCCCAGATTTGATGTTGCCTTGGAGAGCTTGCAGAGCACTGGGGAAAGGCAGGCAGAGAATTCCCTGCTAGCAGCTTCTCTGTGCCTGGGAAGCACAAGTGTTCACATTGCTTCGCAGAATCGCGTTTGTGCAGAAAACACTAACACTTGTTCAGAAGGAAAGAAAGCAGAGAGCCCCAGATTTTATGTTGCCCTGGAGAGCTTGCAGAGCACTGGGGAAAAGCAGGCAGAGAATTCCCTGCTAGCACCTTCTCTGTGCCTGGGAAGCAAAAGTGTTCACATTGCTTCGCAGAATCGCGTTTGTGCAGAAAACACTAACACTTGTTCAGAAGGAAAGAAAGCACAGAGCCCCACATTTGATGTTGCCCTGGAGAGCTTGCAGAGCACTGGGGAAAAGCAGGCAGAGAATTCCCTGCTAGCACCTTCTCTGTGCCTGGGAAGCACAAGTGTTCACATTGCTTCGCAGAGTCGCGTTTGTGCAGAAAACACTAACACTTGTTCAGAAGGAAAGAAAGCACAGAGCCCCAGATTTGATGTTGCCCTGGAGAGCTTGCAGAGCACTGGGGAAAGGCAGGCAGAGAATTCCCTGCTAGCACCTTCTCTGTGCCTGGGAAGGAGAAGTGTTCACATTGCTTCGCAGAATCGCGTTTGTGCAGAAACCACTAACACTTGTTCAGAAGGAAAGAAAGCACAGAGCCCCACATTTTATGTTGCCCTGGAGAGCTTGCAGAGCACTGGGGAAAAGCAGGCAGAGAATTCCCTGCTAGCAGCTTCTCTGTGCCTGGGAAGCACAAGTGTTCACATTGCTTCGCAGAATCGCGTTTGTGCAGAAACCACTAACACTTGTTCAGAAGGAAAGAAAGCAGAGAGCCCCAGATTTTATGTTGCCCTGGAGAGCTTGCAGAGCACTGGGGAAAAGCAGGCAGAGAATTCCCTGCTAGCACCTTCTCTGTGCCTGGGAAGCACAAGTGTTCACATTGCTTCGCAGAATCGCGTTTGTGCAGAAAACACTAACACTTGTTCAGAAGGAAAGAAAGCACAGAGCCCCACATTTGATGTTGCCCTGGAGAGCTTGCAGAGCACTGGGGAAAAGCAGGCAGAGAATTCCCTGCTAGCAGCTTCTCTGTGCCTGGGAAGCACAAGTGTTCACATTGCTTCGCAGAATCGCGTTTGTGCAGAAACCACTAACACTTGTTCAGAAGGAAAGAAAGCAGAGAGCCCCAGATTTGATGTTGCCCTGGAGAGCTTGCAGAGCACTGGGGAAAAGCAGGCAGAGAATTCCCTGCTAGCACCTTCTCTGTGCCTGGGAAGCAAAAGTGTTCACATTGCTTCGCAGAATCGCGTTTGTGCAGAAAACACTAACACTTGTTCAGAAGGAAAGAAAGCACAGAGCCCCAGATTTGATGTTGCCCTGGAGAGCTTGCAGAGCACTGGGGAAAGGCAGGCAGAGAATTCCCTGCTAGCAGCTTCTCTGTGCCTGGGAAGCACAAGTGTTCACATTGCTTCGCAGAATCGCGTTTGTGCAGAAAACACTAACACTTGTTCAGAAGGAAAGAAAGCAGAGAGCCCCAGATTTTATGTTGCCCTGGAGAGCTTGCAGAGCACTGGGGAAAAGCAGGCAGAGAATTCCCTGCTAGCACCTTCTCTGTGCCTGGGAAGCACAAGTGTTCACATTGCTTCGCAGAATCGCGTTTGTGCAGAAAATACTAACACTTGTTCAGAAGGAAAGAAAGCACAGAGCCCCAGATTTGATGTTGCCCTGGAGAGCTTGCAGAGCACTGGGGAAAGGCAGGCAGAGAATTCCCTGCTAGCAGCTTCTCTGTGCCTGGGAAGCACAAGTGTTCACATTGCTTCGCAGAGTCGCGTTTGTGCAGAAAACACTAACACTTGTTCAGAAGGAAAGAAAGCACAGAGCCCCACATTTTATGTTGCCCTGGAGAGCTTGCAGAGCACTGGGGAAAGGCAGGCAGAGAATTCCCTGCTAGCACCTTCTCTGTGCCTGGGAAGGAGAAGTGTTCACATTGCTTCGCAGAATCGCGTTTGTGCAGAAAACACTAACACTTGTTCAGAAGGAAAGAAAGCAGAGAGCCCCAGATTTTATGTTGCCCTGGAGAGCTTGCAGAGCACTGGGGAAAAGCAGGCAGAGAATTCCCTGCTAGCAGCTTCTCTGTGCCTGGGAAGCACAAGTGTTCACATTGCTTCGCAGAATCGCGTTTGTGCAGAAAACACTAACACTTGTTCAGAAGGAAAGAAAGCAGAGAGCCCCACATTTTATGTTGCCCTGGAGAGCTTGCAGAGCACTGGGGAAAAGCAGGCAGAGAATTCCCTGCTAGCACCTTCTCTGTGCCTGGGAAGCACAAGTGTTCACATTGCTTCGCAGAATCGTGTTTGTGCAGAAAACACTAACACTTGTTCAGAAGGAAAGAAAGCAGAGAGCCCCAGATTTTATGTTGCCCTGGAGAGCTTGCAGAGCACTGGGGAAAAGCAGGCAGAGAATTCCCTGCTAGCACCTTCTCTGTGCCTGGGAAGCACAAGTGTTCACATTGCTTCGCAGAATCGCGTTTGTGCAGAAAACACTAACACTTGTTCAGAAGGAAAGAAAGCAGAGAGCCCCAGATTTGATGTTGCCCTGGAGAGCTTGCAGAGCACTGGGGAAAAGCAGGCAGAGAATTCCCTGCTAGCAGCTTCTCTGTGCCTGGGAAGCACAAGTGTTCACATTGCTTCGCAGAATCGCGTTTGTGCAGAAAACACTAACACTTGTTCAGAAGGAAAGAAAGCAGAGAGCCCCAGATTTGATGTTGCCCTGGAGAGCTTGCAGAGCACTGGGGAAAAGCAGGCAGAGAATTCCCTGCTAGCACCTTCTCTGTGCCTGGGAAGCACAAGTGTTCACATTGCTTCGCAGAATCGCGTTTGTGCAGAAACCACTAACACTTGTTCAGAAGGAAAGAAAGCACAGAGCCCCACATTTTATGTTGCCCTGGAGAGCTTGCAGAGCACTGGGGAAAAGCAGGCAGAGAATTCCCTGCTAGCACCTTCTCTGTGCCTGGGAAGCACAAGTGTTCACATTGCTTCGCAGAATCGCGTTTCTGCAGAAAACACTAACACTTGTTCAGAAGGAAAGAAAGCACAGAGCCCCAGATTTTATGTTGCCCTGGAGAGCTTGCAGAGCACTGGGGAAAAGCAGGCAGAGAATTCCCTGCTAGCACCTTCTCTGTGCCTGGGAAGCAAAAGTGTTCACATTGCTTCGCAGAATCGCGTTTGTGCAGAAAACACTAACACTTGTTCAGAAGGAAAGAAAGCACAGAGCCCCAGATTTGATGTTGCCCTGGAGAGCTTGCAGAGCACTGGGGAAAGGCAGGCAGAGAATTCCCTGCTAGCAGCTTCTCTGTGCCTGGGAAGCACAAGTGTTCACATTGCTTCGCAGAATCGCGTTTGTGCAGAAAACACTAACACTTGTTCAGAAGGAAAGAAAGCAGAGAGCCCCAGATTTTATGTTGCCCTGGAGAGCTTGCAGAGCACTGGGGAAAAGCAGGCAGAGAATTCCCTGCTAGCACCTTCTCTGTGCCTGGGAAGCACAAGTGTTCACATTGCTTCGCAGAATCGCGTTTGTGCAGAAAACACTAACACTTGTTCAGAAGGAAAGAAAGCACAGAGCCCCAGATTTGATGTTGCCCTGGAGAGCTTGCAGAGCACTGGGGAAAGGCAGTCAGAGAATTCCCTGCTAGCAGCTTCTCTGTGCCTGGGAAGCACAAGTGTTCACATTGCTTCGCAGAATCGCGTTTGTGCAGAAAACACTAACACTTGTTCAGAAGGAAAGAAAGCAGAGAGCCCCAGATTTTATGTTGCCCTGGAGAGCTTGCAGAGCACTGGGGAAAAGCAGGCAGAGAATTCCCTGCTAGCACCTTCTCTGTGCCTGGGAAGCAAAAGTGTTCACATTGCTTCGCAGAATCGCGTTTGTGCAGAAAACACTAACACTTGTTCAGAAGGAAAGAAAGCACAGAGCCCCACATTTGATGTTGCCCTGGAGAGCTTGCAGAGCACTGGGGAAAAGCAGGCAGAGAATTCCCTGCTAGCACCTTCTCTGTGCCTGGGAAGCACAAGTGTTCACATTGCTTCGCAGAGTCGCGTTTGTGCAGAAAACACTAACACTTGTTCAGAAGGAAAGAAAGCACAGAGCCCCAGATTTGATGTTGCCCTGGAGAGCTTGCAGAGCACTGGGGAAAGGCAGGCAGAGAATTCCCTGCTAGCACCTTCTCTGTGCCTGGGAAGGAGAAGTGTTCACATTGCTTCGCAGAATCGCGTTTGTGCAGAAACCACTAACACTTGTTCAGAAGGAAAGAAAGCACAGAGCCCCACATTTTATGTTGCCCTGGAGAGCTTGCAGAGCACTGGGGAAAAGCAGGCAGAGAATTCCCTGCTAGCACCTTCTCTGTGCCTGGGAAGCACAAGTGTTCACATTGCTTCGCAGAGTCGCGTTTGTGCAGAAAACACTAACACTTGTTCAGAAGGAAAGAAAGCACAGAGCCCCAGATTTGATGTTGCCCTGGAGAGCTTGCAGAGCACTGGGGAAAGGCAGGCAGAGAATTCCCTGCTAGCACCTTCTCTGTGCCTGGGAAGGAGAAGTGTTCACATTGCTTCGCAGAATCGCGTTTGTGCAGAAACCACTAACACTTGTTCAGAAGGAAAGAAAGCACAGAGCCCCACATTTTATGTTGCCCTGGAGAGCTTGCAGAGCACTGGGGAAAAGCAGGCAGAGAATTCCCTGCTAGCACCTTCTCTGTGCCTGGGAAGCACAAGTGTTCACATTGCTTCGCAGAATCGCGTTTGTGCAGAAAACACTAACACTTGTTCAGAAGGAAAGAAAGCACAGAGCCCCACATTTTATGTTGCCCTGGAGAGCTTGCAGAGCACTGGGGAAAAGCAGGCAGAGAATTCCCTGCTAGCACCTTCTCTGTGCCTGGGAAGCACAAGTGTTCACATTGCTTCGCAGAATCGCGTTTGTGCAGAAAACACTAACACTTGTTCAGAAGGAAAGAAAGCAGAGAGCCCCAGATTTGATGTTGCCCTGGAGAGCTTGCAGAGCACTGGGGAAAAGCAGGCAGAGAATTCCCTGCTAGCACCTTCTCTGTGCCTGGGAAGCAAAAGTGTTCACATTGCTTCGCAGAATCGCGTTTGTGCAGAAAACACTAACACTTGTTCAGAAGGAAAGAAAGCACAGAGCCCCAGATTTGATGTTGCCCTGGAGAGCTTGCAGAGCACTGGGGAAAAGCAGGCAGAGAATTCCCTGCTAGCACCTTCTCTGTGCCTGGGAAGGAGAAGTGTTCACATTGCTTCGCAGAATCGCGTTTGTGCAGAAAACACTAACACTTGTTCAGAAGGAAAGAAAGCAGAGAGCCCCAGATTTTATGTTGCCCTGGAGAGCTTGCAGAGCACTGGGGAAAAGCAGGCAGAGAATTCCCTGCTAGCACCTTCTCTGTGCCTGGGAAGCACAAGTGTTCACATTGCTTCGCAGAATCGCGTTTGTGCAGAAACCACTAACACTTGTTCAGAAGGAAAGAAAGCAGAGAGCCCCAGATTTTATGTTGCCCTGGAGAGCTTGCAGAGCACTGGGGAAAAGCAGGCAGAGAATTCCCTGCTAGCACCTTCTCTGTGCCTGGGAAGCACAAGTGTTCACATTGCTTCGCAGAATCGCGTTTCTGCAGAAAACACTAACACTTGTTCAGAAGGAAAGAAAGCACAGAGCCCCACATTTTATGTTGCCCTGGAGAGCTTGCAGAGCACTGGGGAAAGGCAGGCAGAGAATTCCCTGCTAGCAGCTTCTCTGTGCCTGGGAAGCACAAGTGTTCACATTGCTTCGCAGAATCGCGTTTGTGCAGAAAACACTAACACTTGTTCAGAAGGAAAGAAAGCACAGAGCCCCACATTTTATGTTGCCCTGGAGAGCTTGCAGAGCACTGGGGAAAGGCAGGCAGAGAATTCCCTGCTAGCACCTTCTCTGTGCCTGGGAAGCACAAGTGTTCACATTGCTTCGCAGAATCGCGTTTGTGCAGAAAACACTAACACTTGTTCAGAAGGAAAGAAAGCACAGAGCCCCACATTTTATGTTGCCCTGGAGAGCTTGCAGAGCACTGGGGAAAGGCAGGCAGAGAATTCCCTGCTAGCACCTTCTCTGTGCCTGGGAAGCACAAGTGTTCACATTGCTTCGCAGAATCGCGTTTGTGCAGAAAACACTAACACTTGTTCAGAAGGAAAGAAAGCACAGAGCCCCACATTTTATGTTGCCCTGGAGAGCTTGCAGAGCACTGGGGAAAAGCAGGCAGAGAATTCCCTGCTAGCACCTTCTCTGTGCCTGGGAAGCACAAGTGTTCACATTGCTTCGCAGAATCGCGTTTGTGCAGAAAACACTAACACTTGTTCAGAAGGAAAGAAAGCACAGAGCCCCAGATTTGATGTTGCCTTGGAGAGCTTGCAGAGCACTGGGGAAAGGCAGGCAGAGAATTCCCTGCTAGCAGCTTCTCTGTGCCTGGGAAGCACAAGTGTTCACATTGCTTCGCAGAATCGCGTTTGTGCAGAAAACACTAACACTTGTTCAGAAGGAAAGAAAGCAGAGAGCCCCAGATTTTATGTTGCCCTGGAGAGCTTGCAGAGCACTGGGGAAAAGCAGGCAGAGAATTCCCTGCTAGCACCTTCTCTGTGCCTGGGAAGCAAAAGTGTTCACATTGCTTCGCAGAATCGCGTTTGTGCAGAAAACACTAACACTTGTTCAGAAGGAAAGAAAGCACAGAGCCCCACATTTGATGTTGCCCTGGAGAGCTTGCAGAGCACTGGGGAAAAGCAGGCAGAGAATTCCCTGCTAGCACCTTCTCTGTGCCTGGGAAGCACAAGTGTTCACATTGCTTCGCAGAGTCGCGTTTGTGCAGAAAACACTAACACTTGTTCAGAAGGAAAGAAAGCACAGAGCCCCAGATTTGATGTTGCCCTGGAGAGCTTGCAGAGCACTGGGGAAAGGCAGGCAGAGAATTCCCTGCTAGCACCTTCTCTGTGCCTGGGAAGGAGAAGTGTTCACATTGCTTCGCAGAATCGCGTTTGTGCAGAAACCACTAACACTTGTTCAGAAGGAAAGAAAGCACAGAGCCCCACATTTTATGTTGCCCTGGAGAGCTTGCAGAGCACTGGGGAAAAGCAGGCAGAGAATTCCCTGCTAGCAGCTTCTCTGTGCCTGGGAAGCACAAGTGTTCACATTGCTTCGCAGAATCGCGTTTGTGCAGAAACCACTAACACTTGTTCAGAAGGAAAGAAAGCAGAGAGCCCCAGATTTTATGTTGCCCTGGAGAGCTTGCAGAGCACTGGGGAAAAGCAGGCAGAGAATTCCCTGCTAGCACCTTCTCTGTGCCTGGGAAGCACAAGTGTTCACATTGCTTCGCAGAATCGCGTTTGTGCAGAAAACACTAACGCTTGTTCAGAAGGAAAGAAAGCAGAGAGCCCCAGATTTGATGTTGCCCTGGAGAGCTTGCAGAGCACTGGGGAAAAGCAGGCAGAGAATTCCCTGCTAGCAGCTTCTCTGTGCCTGGGAAGCACAAGTGTTCACATTGCTTCGCAGAATCGCGTTTCTGCAGAAAACACTAACACTTGTTCAGAAGGAAAGAAAGCAGAGAGCCCCAGATTTTATGTTGCCCTGGAGAGCTTGCAGAGCACTGGGGAAAAGCAGGCAGAGAATTCCCTGCTAGCACCTTCTCTGTGCCTGGGAAGGAGAAGTGTTCACATTGCTTCGCAGAATCGCGTTTGTGCAGAAAACACTAACACTTGTTCAGAAGGAAAGAAAGCAGAGAGCCCCACATTTTATGTTGCCCTGGAGAGCTTGCAGAGCACTGGGGAAAAGCAGGCAGAGAATTCCCTGCTAGCAGCTTCTCTGTGCCTGGGAAGCACAAGTGTTCACATTGCTTCGCAGAATCGCGTTTGTGCAGAAAACACTAACACTTGTTCAGAAGGAAAGAAAGCAGAGAGCCCCAGATTTTATGTTGCCCTGGAGAGCTTGCAGAGCACTGGGGAAAAGCAGGCAGAGAATTCCCTGCTAGCACCTTCTCTGTGCCTGGGAAGCACAAGTGTTCACATTGCTTCGCAGAATCGCGTTTGTGCAGAAAACACTAACACTTGTTCAGAAGGAAAGAAAGCACAGAGCCCCACATTTTATGTTGCCCTGGAGAGCTTGCAGAGCACTGGGGAAAAGCAGGCAGAGAATTCCCTGCTAGCACCTTCTCTGTGCCTGGGAAGCACAAGTGTTCACATTGCTTCGCAGAATCGCGTTTCTGCAGAAAACACTAACACTTGTTCAGAAGGAAAGAAAGCACAGAGCCCCAGATTTGATGTTGCCCTGGAGAGCTTGCAGAGCACTGGGGAAAAGCAGGCAGAGAATTCCCTGCTAGCACCTTCTCTGTGCCTGGGAAGCAAAAGTGTTCACATTGCTTCGCAGAATCGCGTTTGTGCAGAAAACACTAACACTTGTTCAGAAGGAAAGAAAGCACAGAGCCCCAGATTTGATGTTGCCCTGGAGAGCTTGCAGAGCACTGGGGAAAAGCAGGCAGAGAATTCCCTGCTAGCACCTTCTCTGTGCCTGGGAAGGAGAAGTGTTCACATTGCTTCGCAGAATCGCGTTTGTGCAGAAAACACTAACACTTGTTCAGAAGGAAAGAAAGCACAGAGCCCCACATTTTATGTTGCCCTGGAGAGCTTGCAGAGCACTGGGGAAAAGCAGGCAGAGAATTCCCTGCTAGCACCTTCTCTGTGCCTGGGAAGCACAAGTGTTCACATTGCTTCGCAGAATCGCGTTTGTGCAGAAACCACTAACACTTGTTCAGAAGGAAAGAAAGCAGAGAGCCCCAGATTTTATGTTGCCCTGGAGAGCTTGCAGAGCACTGGGGAAAAGCAGGCAGAGAATTCCCTGCTAGCACCTTCTCTGTGCCTGGGAAGCACAAGTGTTCACATTGCTTCGCAGAATCGCGTTTCTGCAGAAAACACTAACACTTGTTCAGAAGGAAAGAAAGCACAGAGCCCCACATTTTATGTTGCCCTGGAGAGCTTGCAGAGCACTGGGGAAAGGCAGGCAGAGAATTCCCTGCTAGCAGCTTCTCTGTGCCTGGGAAGCACAAGTGTTCACATTGCTTCGCAGAATCGCGTTTGTGCAGAAAACACTAACACTTGTTCAGAAGGAAAGAAAGCACAGAGCCCCACATTTTATGTTGCCCTGGAGAGCTTGCAGAGCACTGGGGAAAATCAGGCAGAGAATTCCCTGCTAGCAGCTTCTCTGTGCCTGGGAAGCACAAGTGTTCACATTGCTTCGCAGAATCGCGTTTCTGCAGAAAACACTAACACTTGTTCAGAAGGAAAGAAAGCACAGAGCCCCACATTTTATGTTGCCCTGGAGAGCTTGCAGAGCACTGGGGAAAAGCAGGCAGAGAATTCCCTGCTAGCACCTTCTCTGTGCCTGGGAAGCACAAGTGTTCACATTGCTTCGCAGAATCGCGTTTGTGCAGAAAACACTAACACTTGTTCAGAAGGAAAGAAAGCACAGAGCCCCACATTTTATGTTGCCCTGGAGAGCTTGCAGAGCACTGGGGAAAAGCAGGCAGAGAATTCCCTGCTAGCACCTTCTCTGTGCCTGGGAAGCACAAGTGTTCACATTGCTTCGCAGAATCGCGTTTGTGCAGAAAACACTAACACTTGTTCAGAAGGAAAGAAAGCACAGAGCCCCAGATTTGATGTTGCCCTGGAGAGCTTGCAGAGCACTGGGGAAAGGCAGGCAGAGAATTCCCTGCTAGCACCTTCTCTGTGCCTGGGAAGCACAAGTGTTCACATTGCTTCGCAGAATCGCGTTTGTGCAGAAAACACTAACACTTGTTCAGAAGGAAAGAAAGCACAGAGCCCCACATTTTATGTTGCCCTGGAGAGCTTGCAGAGCACTGGGGAAAAGCAGGCAGAGAATTCCCTGCTAGCACCTTCTCTGTGCCTGGGAAGCACAAGTGTTCACATTGCTTCGCAGAATCGCGTTTGTGCAGAAAACACTAACACTTGTTCAGAAGGAAAGAAAGCACAGAGCCCCAGATTTGATGTTGCCCTGGAGAGCTTGCAGAGCACTGGGGAAAAGCAGGCAGAGAATTCCCTGCTAGCACCTTCTCTGTGCCTGGGAAGCACAAGTGTTCACATTGCTTCGCAGAATCGCGTTTCTGCAGAAAACACTAACACTTGTTCAGAAGGAAAGAAAGCAGAGAGCCCCAGATTTTATGTTGCCCTGGAGAGCTTGCAGAGCACTGGGGAAAAGCAGGCAGAGAATTCCCTGCTAGCAGCTTCTCTGTGCCTGGGAAGCACAAGTGTTCACATTGCTTCGCAGAATCGCGTTTGTGCAGAAAACACTAACACTTGTTCAGAAGGAAAGAAAGCAGAGAGCCCCAGATTTTATGTTGCCCTGGAGAGCTTGCAGAGCACTGGGGAAAAGCAGGCAGAGAATTCCCTGCTAGCACCTTCTCTGTGCCTGGGAAGCACAAGTGTTCACATTGCTTCGCAGAATCGCGTTTGTGCAGAAAACACTAACACTTGTTCAGAAGGAAAGAAAGCACAGAGCCCCACATTTTATGTTGCCCTGGAGAGCTTGCAGAGCACTGGGGAAAAGCAGGCAGAGAATTCCCTGCTAGCAGCTTCTCTGTGCCTGGGAAGCACAAGTGTTCACATTGCTTCGCAGAATCGCGTTTCTGCAGAAAACACTAACACTTGTTCAGAAGGAAAGAAAGCACAGAGCCCCAGATTTGATGTTGCCCTGGAGAGCTTGCAGAGCACTGGGGAAAAGCAGGCAGAGAATTCCCTGCTAGCACCTTCTCTGTGCCTGGGAAGCAAAAGTGTTCACATTGCTTCGCAGAATCGCGTTTGTGCAGAAAACACTAACACTTGTTCAGAAGGAAAGAAAGCACAGAGCCCCAGATTTGATGTTGCCCTGGAGAGCTTGCAGAGCACTGGGGAAAAGCAGGCAGAGAATTCCCTGCTAGCACCTTCTCTGTGCCTGGGAAGCACAAGTGTTCACATTGCTTCGCAGAATCGCGTTTGTGCAGAAAACACTAACACTTGTTCAGAAGGAAAGAAAGCAGAGAGCCCCAGATTTTATGTTGCCCTGGAGAGCTTGCAGAGCACTGGGGAAAAGCAGGCAGAGAATTCCCTGCTAGCACCTTCTCTGTGCCTGGGAAGCACAAGTGTTCACATTGCTTCGCAGAATCGCGTTTGTGCAGAAAACACTAACACTTGTTCAGAAGGAAAGAAAGCACAGAGCCCCACATTTTATGTTGCCCTGGAGAGCTTGCAGAGCACTGGGGAAAAGCAGGCAGAGAATTCCCTGCTAGCACCTTCTCTGTGCCTGGGAAGCACAAGTGTTCACATTGCTTCGCAGAATCGCGTTTGTGCAGAAAACACTAACACTTGTTCAGAAGGAAAGAAAGCACAGAGCCCCAGATTTGATGTTGCCCTGGAGAGCTTGCAGAGCACTGGGGAAAGGCAGGCAGAGAATTCCCTGCTAGCAGCTTCTCTGTGCCTGGGAAGCACAAGTGTTCACATTGCTTCGCAGAATCGCGTTTGTGCAGAAAACACTAACACTTGTTCAGAAGGAAAGAAAGCACAGAGCCCCACATTTTATGTTGCCCTGGAGAGCTTGCAGAGCACTGGGGAAAATCAGGCAGAGAATTCCCTGCTAGCAGCTTCTCTGTGCCTGGGAAGCACAAGTGTTCACATTGCTTCGCAGAATCGCGTTTGTGCAGAAAACACTAACACTTGTTCAGAAGGAAAGAAAGCACAGAGCCCCACATTTTATGTTGCCCTGGAGAGCTTGCAGAGCACTGGGGAAAAGCAGGCAGAGAATTCCCTGCTAGCACCTTCTCTGTGCCTGGGAAGCACAAGTGTTCACATTGCTTCGCAGAATCGCGTTTGTGCAGAAAACACTAACACTTGTTCAGAAGGAAAGAAAGCACAGAGCCCCACATTTTATGTTGCCCTGGAGAGCTTGCAGAGCACTGGGGAAAAGCAGGCAGAGAATTCCCTGCTAGCAGCTTCTCTGTGCCTGGGAAGCACAAGTGTTCACATTGCTTCGCAGAATCGCGTTTGTGCAGAAAACACTAACACTTGTTCAGAAGGAAAGAAAGCACAGAGCCCCAGATTTGATGTTGCCCTGGAGAGCTTGCAGAGCACTGGGGAAAGGCAGGCAGAGAATTCCCTGCTAGCAGCTTCTCTGTGCCTGGGAAGCACAAGTGTTCACATTGCTTCGCAGAATCGCGTTTGTGCAGAAAACACTAACACTTGTTCAGAAGGAAAGAAAGCACAGAGCCCCACATTTTATGTTGCCCTGGAGAGCTTGCAGAGCACTGGGGAAAAGCAGGCAGAGAATTCCCTGCTAGCACCTTCTCTGTGCCTGGGAAGCACAAGTGTTCACATTGCTTCGCAGAATCGCGTTTGTGCAGAAAACACTAACACTTGTTCAGAAGGAAAGAAAGCACAGAGCCCCAGATTTGATGTTGCCCTGGAGAGCTTGCAGAGCACTGGGGAAAAGCAGGCAGAGAATTCCCTGCTAGCACCTTCTCTGTGCCTGGGAAGCACAAGTGTTCACATTGCTTCGCAGAATCGCGTTTCTGCAGAAAACACTAACACTTGTTCAGAAGGAAAGAAAGCACAGAGCCCTACATTTTATGTTGCCCTGGAGAGCTTGCAGAGCACTGGGGAAAAGCAGGCAGAGAATTCCCTGCTAGCAGCTTCTCTGTGCCTGGGAAGCACAAGTGTTCACATTGCTTCGCAGAATCGCGTTTGTGCAGAAAACACTAACACTTGTTCAGAAGGAAAGAAAGCAGAGAGCCCCAGATTTTATGTTGCCCTGGAGAGCTTGCAGAGCACTGGGGAAAAGCAGGCAGAGAATTCCCTGCTAGCACCTTCTCTGTGCCTGGGAAGGAGAAGTGTTCACATTGCTTCGCAGAATCGCGTTTGTGCAGAAAACACTAACACTTGTTCAGAAGGAAAGAAAGCACAGAGCCCCAGATTTGATGTTGCCCTGGAGAGCTTGCAGAGCACTGGGGAAAGGCAGGCAGAGAATTCCCTGCTAGCAGCTTCTCTGTGCCTGGGAAGCACAAGTGTTCACATTGCTTCGCAGAATCGCGTTTGTGCAGAAACCACTAACACTTGTTCAGAAGGAAAGAAAGCAGAGAGCCCCAGATTTTATGTTGCCCTGGAGAGCTTGCAGAGCACTGGGGAAAAGCAGGCAGAGAATTCCCTGCTAGCAGCTTCTCTGTGCCTGGGAAGCACAAGTGTTCACATTGCTTCGCAGAATCGCGTTTGTGCAGAAAACACTAACACTTGTTCAGAAGGAAAGAAAGCACAGAGCCCCAGATTTGATGTTGCCCTGGAGAGCTTGCAGAGCACTGGGGAAAAGCAGGCAGAGAATTCCCTGCTAGCACCTTCTCTGTGCCTGGGAAGCACAAGTGTTCACATTGCTTCGCAGAATCGCGTTTGTGCAGAAACCACTAACACTTGTTCAGAAGGAAAGAAAGCACAGAGCCCCACATTTTATGTTGCCCTGGAGAGCTTGCAGAGCACTGGGGAAAAGCAGGCAGAGAATTCCCTGCTAGCAGCTTCTCTGTGCCTGGGAAGCACAAGTGTTCACATTGCTTCGCAGAATCGCGTTTGTGCAGAAAACACTAACACTTGTTCAGAAGGAAAGAAAGCACAGAGCCCCAGATTTGATGTTGCCCTGGAGAGCTTGCAGAGCACTGGGGAAAGGCAGGCAGAGAATTCCCTGCTAGCAGCTTCTCTGTGCCTGGGAAGCACAAGTGTTCACATTGCTTCGCAGAATCGCGTTTGTGCAGAAAACACTAACACTTGTTCAGAAGGAAAGAAAGCACAGAGCCCCAGATTTTATGTTGCCCTGGAGAGCTTGCAGAGCACTGGGGAAAGGCAGGCAGAGAATTCCCTGCTAGCAGCTTCTCTGTGCCTGGGAAGCACAAGTGTTCACATTGCTTCGCAGAATCGCGTTTGTGCAGAAACCACTAACACTTGTTCAGAAGGAAAGAAAGCAGAGAGCCCCAGATTTGATGTTGCCCTGGAGAGCTTGCAGAGCACTGGGGAAAAGCAGGCAGAGAATTCCCTGCTAGCACCTTCTCTGTGCCTGGGAAGCAAAAGTGTTCACATTGCTTCGCAGAATCGCGTTTGTGCAGAAAACACTAACACTTGTTCAGAAGGAAAGAAAGCACAGAGCCCCAGATTTGATGTTGCCCTGGAGAGCTTGCAGAGCACTGGGGAAAGGCAGGCAGAGAATTCCCTGCTAGCAGCTTCTCTGTGCCTGGGAAGCACAAGTGTTCACATTGCTTCGCAGAATCGCGTTTGTGCAGAAAACACTAACACTTGTTCAGAAGGAAAGAAAGCAGAGAGCCCCAGATTTTATGTTGCCCTGGAGAGCTTGCAGAGCACTGGGGAAAAGCAGGCAGAGAATTCCCTGCTAGCACCTTCTCTGTGCCTGGGAAGCACAAGTGTTCACATTGCTTCGCAGAATCGCGTTTGTGCAGAAAATACTAACACTTGTTCAGAAGGAAAGAAAGCACAGAGCCCCAGATTTGATGTTGCCCTGGAGAGCTTGCAGAGCACTGGGGAAAGGCAGGCAGAGAATTCCCTGCTAGCAGCTTCTCTGTGCCTGGGAAGCACAAGTGTTCACATTGCTTCGCAGAGTCGCGTTTGTGCAGAAAACACTAACACTTGTTCAGAAGGAAAGAAAGCACAGAGCCCCAGATTTGATGTTGCCCTGGAGAGCTTGCAGAGCACTGGGGAAAGGCAGGCAGAGAATTCCCTGCTAGCACCTTCTCTGTGCCTGGGAAGGAGAAGTGTTCACATTGCTTCGCAGAATCGCGTTTGTGCAGAAAACACTAACACTTGTTCAGAAGGAAAGAAAGCAGAGAGCCCCAGATTTTATGTTGCCCTGGAGAGCTTGCAGAGCACTGGGGAAAAGCAGGCAGAGAATTCCCTGCTAGCAGCTTCTCTGTGCCTGGGAAGCACAAGTGTTCACATTGCTTCGCAGAATCGCGTTTGTGCAGAAAACACTAACACTTGTTCAGAAGGAAAGAAAGCAGAGAGCCCCAGA
Source organism: Strix occidentalis (assembly GCA_030819815.1). Classification (NCBI taxonomy): domain Eukaryota; kingdom Metazoa; phylum Chordata; class Aves; order Strigiformes; family Strigidae; genus Strix; species Strix occidentalis. The sequence continues at coordinate 25,571 of JASWHU010000167.1, read as the reverse complement.
TTTTATGTTGCCCTGGAGAGCTTGCAGAGCACTGGGGAAAAGCAGGCAGAGAATTCCCTGCTAGCACCTTCTCTGTGCCTGGGAAGCACAAGTGTTCACATTGCTTCGCAGAATCGCGTTTGTGCAGAAAACACTAACACTTGTTCAGAAGGAAAGAAAGCAGAGAGCCCCAGATTTGATGTTGCCCTGGAGAGCTTGCAGAGCACTGGGGAAAAGCAGGCAGAGAATTCCCTGCTAGCAGCTTCTCTGTGCCTGGGAAGCACAAGTGTTCACATTGCTTCGCAGAATCGCGTTTGTGCAGAAAACACTAACACTTGTTCAGAAGGAAAGAAAGCACAGAGCCCCACATTTTATGTTGCCCTGGAGAGCTTGCAGAGCACTGGGGAAAAGCAGGCAGAGAATTCCCTGCTAGCACCTTCTCTGTGCCTGGGAAGCACAAGTGTTCACATTGCTTCGCAGAATCGCGTTTGTGCAGAAACCACTAACACTTGTTCAGAAGGAAAGAAAGCACAGAGCCCCACATTTTATGTTGCCCTGGAGAGCTTGCAGAGCACTGGGGAAAAGCAGGCAGAGAATTCCCTGCTAGCACCTTCTCTGTGCCTGGGAAGCACAAGTGTTCACATTGCTTCGCAGAATCGCGTTTCTGCAGAAAACACTAACACTTGTTCAGAAGGAAAGAAAGCACAGAGCCCCACATTTTATGTTGCCCTGGAGAGCTTGCAGAGCACTGGGGAAAAGCAGGCAGAGAATTCCCTGCTAGCACCTTCTCTGTGCCTGGGAAGCAAAAGTGTTCACATTGCTTCGCAGAATCGCGTTTGTGCAGAAAACACTAACACTTGTTCAGAAGGAAAGAAAGCACAGAGCCCCAGATTTGATGTTGCCCTGGAGAGCTTGCAGAGCACTGGGGAAAGGCAGGCAGAGAATTCCCTGCTAGCAGCTTCTCTGTGCCTGGGAAGCACAAGTGTTCACATTGCTTCGCAGAATCGCGTTTGTGCAGAAACCACTAACACTTGTTCAGAAGGAAAGAAAGCAGAGAGCCCCAGATTTTATGTTGCCCTGGAGAGCTTGCAGAGCACTGGGGAAAAGCAGGCAGAGAATTCCCTGCTAGCACCTTCTCTGTGCCTGGGAAGCACAAGTGTTCACATTGCTTCGCAGAATCGCGTTTGTGCAGAAAACACTAACACTTGTTCAGAAGGAAAGAAAGCACAGAGCCCCAGATTTGATGTTGCCCTGGAGAGCTTGCAGAGCACTGGGGAAAGGCAGTCAGAGAATTCCCTGCTAGCAGCTTCTCTGTGCCTGGGAAGCACAAGTGTTCACATTGCTTCGCAGAATCGCGTTTGTGCAGAAAACACTAACACTTGTTCAGAAGGAAAGAAAGCAGAGAGCCCCAGATTTTATGTTGCCCTGGAGAGCTTGCAGAGCACTGGGGAAAAGCAGGCAGAGAATTCCCTGCTAGCACCTTCTCTGTGCCTGGGAAGCAAAAGTGTTCACATTGCTTCGCAGAATCGCGTTTGTGCAGAAAACACTAACACTTGTTCAGAAGGAAAGAAAGCACAGAGCCCCACATTTGATGTTGCCCTGGAGAGCTTGCAGAGCACTGGGGAAAAGCAGGCAGAGAATTCCCTGCTAGCACCTTCTCTGTGCCTGGGAAGCACAAGTGTTCACATTGCTTCGCAGAGTCGCGTTTGTGCAGAAAACACTAACACTTGTTCAGAAGGAAAGAAAGCACAGAGCCCCAGATTTGATGTTGCCCTGGAGAGCGTGCAGAGCACTGGGGAAAGGCAGGCAGAGAATTCCCTGCTAGCACCTTCTCTGTGCCTGGGAAGGAGAAGTGTTCACATTGCTTCGCAGAATCGCGTTTGTGCAGAAACCACTAACACTTGTTCAGAAGGAAAGAAAGCACAGAGCCCCACATTTTATGTTGCCCTGGAGAGCTTGCAGAGCACTGGGGAAAAGCAGGCAGAGAATTCCCTGCTAGCACCTTCTCTGTGCCTGGGAAGCACAAGTGTTCACATTGCTTCGCAGAGTCGCGTTTGTGCAGAAAACACTAACACTTGTTCAGAAGGAAAGAAAGCACAGAGCCCCAGATTTGATGTTGCCCTGGAGAGCTTGCAGAGCACTGGGGAAAGGCAGGCAGAGAATTCCCTGCTAGCACCTTCTCTGTGCCTGGGAAGCACAAGTGTTCACATTGCTTCGCAGAATCGCGTTTGTGCAGAAACCACTAACACTTGTTCAGAAGGAAAGAAAGCACAGAGCCCCACATTTTATGTTGCCCTGGAGAGCTTGCAGAGCACTGGGGAAAGGCAGGCAGAGAATTCCCTGCTAGCAGCTTCTCTGTGCCTGGGAAGCACAAGTGTTCACATTGCTTCGCAGAATCGCGTTTGTGCAGAAAACACTAACACTTGTTCAGAAGGAAAGAAAGCACAGAGCCCCACATTTTATGTTGCCCTGGAGAGCTTGCAGAGCACTGGGGAAAGGCAGGCAGAGAATTCCCTGCTAGCACCTTCTCTGTGCCTGGGAAGCACAAGTGTTCACATTGCTTCGCAGAATCGCGTTTGTGCAGAAAACACTAACACTTGTTCAGAAGGAAAGAAAGCACAGAGCCCCAGATTTGATGTTGCCCTGGAGAGCTTGCAGAGCACTGGGGAAAGGCAGGCAGAGAATTCCCTGCTAGCACCTTCTCTGTGCCTGGGAAGCACAAGTGTTCACATTGCTTCGCAGAATCGCGTTTGTGCAGAAAACACTAACACTTGTTCAGAAGGAAAGAAAGCACAGAGCCCCACATTTTATGTTGCCCTGGAGAGCTTGCAGAGCACTGGGGAAAAGCAGGCAGAGAATTCCCTGCTAGCACCTTCTCTGTGCCTGGGAAGCACAAGTGTTCACATTGCTTCGCAGAATCGCGTTTGTGCAGAAAACACTAACACTTGTTCAGAAGGAAAGAAAGCACAGAGCCCCAGATTTGATGTTGCCTTGGAGAGCTTGCAGAGCACTGGGGAAAGGCAGGCAGAGAATTCCCTGCTAGCAGCTTCTCTGTGCCTGGGAAGCACAAGTGTTCACATTGCTTCGCAGAATCGCGTTTGTGCAGAAAACACTAACACTTGTTCAGAAGGAAAGAAAGCAGAGAGCCCCAGATTTTATGTTGCCCTGGAGAGCTTGCAGAGCACTGGGGAAAAGCAGGCAGAGAATTCCCTGCTAGCACCTTCTCTGTGCCTGGGAAGCAAAAGTGTTCACATTGCTTCGCAGAATCGCGTTTGTGCAGAAAACACTAACACTTGTTCAGAAGGAAAGAAAGCACAGAGCCCCACATTTGATGTTGCCCTGGAGAGCTTGCAGAGCACTGGGGAAAAGCAGGCAGAGAATTCCCTGCTAGCACCTTCTCTGTGCCTGGGAAGCACAAGTGTTCACATTGCTTCGCAGAGTCGCGTTTGTGCAGAAAACACTAACACTTGTTCAGAAGGAAAGAAAGCACAGAGCCCCAGATTTGATGTTGCCCTGGAGAGCTTGCAGAGCACTGGGGAAAGGCAGGCAGAGAATTCCCTGCTAGCACCTTCTCTGTGCCTGGGAAGGAGAAGTGTTCACATTGCTTCGCAGAATCGCGTTTGTGCAGAAACCACTAACACTTGTTCAGAAGGAAAGAAAGCAGAGAGCCCCAAATTTTATGTTGCCCTGGAGAGCTTGCAGAGCACTGGGGAAAAGCAGGCAGAGAATTCCCTGCTAGCACCTTCTCTGTGCCTGGGAAGCACAAGTGTTCACATTGCTTCGCAGAATCGCGTTTGTGCAGAAAACACTAACACTTGTTCAGAAGGAAAGAAAGCAGAGAGCCCCAGATTTTATGTTGCCCTCGAGAGCTTGCAGAGCACTGGGGAAAAGCAGGCAGAGAATTCCCTGCTAGCAGCTTCTCTGTGCCTGGGAAGCACAAGTGTTCACATTGCTTCGCAGAATCGCGTTTCTGCAGAAAACACTAACACTTGTTCAGAAGGAAAGAAAGCAGAGAGCCCCAGATTTTATGTTGCCCTGGAGAGCTTGCAGAGCACTGGGGAAAAGCAGGCAGAGAATTCCCTGCTAGCACCTTCTCTGTGCCTGGGAAGCACAAGTGTTCACATTGCTTCGCAGAATCGCGTTTGTGCAGAAAACACTAACACTTGTTCAGAAGGAAAGAAAGCAGAGAGCCCCACATTTTATGTTGCCCTGGAGAGCTTGCAGAGCACTGGGGAAAAGCAGGCAGAGAATTCCCTGCTAGCAGCTTCTCTGTGCCTGGGAAGCACAAGTGTTCACATTGCTTCGCAGAATCGCGTTTGTGCAGAAAACACTAACACTTGTTCAGAAGGAAAGAAAGCAGAGAGCCCCAGATTTTATGTTGCCCTGGAGAGCTTGCAGAGCACTGGGGAAAAGCAGGCAGAGAATTCCCTGCTAGCACCTTCTCTGTGCCTGGGAAGCACAAGTGTTCACATTGCTTCGCAGAATCGCGTTTGTGCAGAAAACACTAACACTTGTTCAGAAGGAAAGAAAGCACAGAGCCCCACATTTTATGTTGCCCTGGAGAGCTTGCAGAGCACTGGGGAAAAGCAGGCAGAGAATTCCCTGCTAGCACCTTCTCTGTGCCTGGGAAGCACAAGTGTTCACATTGCTTCGCAGAATCGCGTTTCTGCAGAAAACACTAACACTTGTTCAGAAGGAAAGAAAGCACAGAGCCCCAGATTTTATGTTGCCCTGGAGAGCTTGCAGAGCACTGGGGAAAAGCAGGCAGAGAATTCCCTGCTAGCACCTTCTCTGTGCCTGGGAAGCAAAAGTGTTCACATTGCTTCGCAGAATCGCGTTTGTGCAGAAAACACTAACACTTGTTCAGAAGGAAAGAAAGCACAGAGCCCCAGATTTGATGTTGCCCTGGAGAGCTTGCAGAGCACTGGGGAAAAGCAGGCAGAGAATTCCCTGCTAGCACCTTCTCTGTGCCTGGGAAGCACAAGTGTTCACATTGCTTCGCAGAATCGCGTTTGTGCAGAAAACACTAACACTTGTTCAGAAGGAAAGAAAGCACAGAGCCCCACATTTTATGTTGCCCTGGAGAGCTTGCAGAGCACTGGGGAAAAGCAGGCAGAGAATTCCCTGCTAGCACCTTCTCTGTGCCTGGGAAGCACAAGTGTTCACATTGCTTCGCAGAATCGCGTTTGTGCAGAAACCACTAACACTTGTTCAGAAGGAAAGAAAGCAGAGAGCCCCAGATTTTATGTTGCCCTGGAGAGCTTGCAGAGCACTGGGGAAAAGCAGGCAGAGAATTCCCTGCTAGCACCTTCTCTGTGCCTGGGAAGCACAAGTGTTCACATTGCTTCGCAGAATCGCGTTTCTGCAGAAAACACTAACACTTGTTCAGAAGGAAAGAAAGCACAGAGCCCCACATTTTATGTTGCCCTGGAGAGCTTGCAGAGCACTGGGGAAAGGCAGGCAGAGAATTCCCTGCTAGCAGCTTCTCTGTGCCTGGGAAGCACAAGTGTTCACATTGCTTCGCAGAATCGCGTTTGTGCAGAAAACACTAACACTTGTTCAGAAGGAAAGAAAGCACAGAGCCCCACATTTTATGTTGCCCTGGAGAGCTTGCAGAGCACTGGGGAAAATCAGGCAGAGAATTCCCTGCTAGCAGCTTCTCTGTGCCTGGGAAGCACAAGTGTTCACATTGCTTCGCAGAATCGCGTTTCTGCAGAAAACACTAACACTTGTTCAGAAGGAAAGAAAGCACAGAGCCCCACATTTTATGTTGCCCTGGAGAGCTTGCAGAGCACTGGGGAAAAGCAGGCAGAGAATTCCCTGCTAGCACCTTCTCTGTGCCTGGGAAGCACAAGTGTTCACATTGCTTCGCAGAATCGCGTTTGTGCAGAAAACACTAACACTTGTTCAGAAGGAAAGAAAGCACAGAGCCCCACATTTTATGTTGCCCTGGAGAGCTTGCAGAGCACTGGGGAAAAGCAGGCAGAGAATTCCCTGCTAGCACCTTCTCTGTGCCTGGGAAGCACAAGTGTTCACATTGCTTCGCAGAATCGCGTTTGTGCAGAAAACACTAACACTTGTTCAGAAGGAAAGAAAGCACAGAGCCCCAGATTTGATGTTGCCCTGGAGAGCTTGCAGAGCACTGGGGAAAGGCAGGCAGAGAATTCCCTGCTAGCAGCTTCTCTGTGCCTGGGAAGCACAAGTGTTCACATTGCTTCGCAGAATCGCGTTTGTGCAGAAAACACTAACACTTGTTCAGAAGGAAAGAAAGCACAGAGCCCCACATTTTATGTTGCCCTGGAGAGCTTGCAGAGCACTGGGGAAAAGCAGGCAGAGAATTCCCTGCTAGCACCTTCTCTGTGCCTGGGAAGCACAAGTGTTCACATTGCTTCGCAGAATCGCGTTTGTGCAGAAAACACTAACACTTGTTCAGAAGGAAAGAAAGCACAGAGCCCCAGATTTGATGTTGCCCTGGAGAGCTTGCAGAGCACTGGGGAAAAGCAGGCAGAGAATTCCCTGCTAGCACCTTCTCTGTGCCTGGGAAGCACAAGTGTTCACATTGCTTCGCAGAATCGCGTTTCTGCAGAAAACACTAACACTTGTTCAGAAGGAAAGAAAGCAGAGAGCCCCAGATTTTATGTTGCCCTGGAGAGCTTGCAGAGCACTGGGGAAAAGCAGGCAGAGAATTCCCTGCTAGCAGCTTCTCTGTGCCTGGGAAGCACAAGTGTTCACATTGCTTCGCAGAATCGCGTTTGTGCAGAAAACACTAACACTTGTTCAGAAGGAAAGAAAGCAGAGAGCCCCAGATTTTATGTTGCCCTGGAGAGCTTGCAGAGCACTGGGGAAAAGCAGGCAGAGAATTCCCTGCTAGCACCTTCTCTGTGCCTGGGAAGCACAAGTGTTCACATTGCTTCGCAGAATCGCGTTTGTGCAGAAAACACTAACACTTGTTCAGAAGGAAAGAAAGCACAGAGCCCCACATTTTATGTTGCCCTGGAGAGCTTGCAGAGCACTGGGGAAAAGCAGGCAGAGAATTCCCTGCTAGCAGCTTCTCTGTGCCTGGGAAGCACAAGTGTTCACATTGCTTCGCAGAATCGCGTTTCTGCAGAAAACACTAACACTTGTTCAGAAGGAAAGAAAGCACAGAGCCCCAGATTTGATGTTGCCCTGGAGAGCTTGCAGAGCACTGGGGAAAAGCAGGCAGAGAATTCCCTGCTAGCACCTTCTCTGTGCCTGGGAAGCAAAAGTGTTCACATTGCTTCGCAGAATCGCGTTTGTGCAGAAAACACTAACACTTGTTCAGAAGGAAAGAAAGCACAGAGCCCCAGATTTGATGTTGCCCTGGAGAGCTTGCAGAGCACTGGGGAAAAGCAGGCAGAGAATTCCCTGCTAGCACCTTCTCTGTGCCTGGGAAGGAGAAGTGTTCACATTGCTTCGCAGAATCGCGTTTGTGCAGAAAACACTAACACTTGTTCAGAAGGAAAGAAAGCACAGAGCCCCAGATTTGATGTTGCCCTGGAGAGCTTGCAGAGCACTGGGGAAAAGCAGGCAGAGAATTCCCTGCTAGCACCTTCTCTGTGCCTGGGAAGCACAAGTGTTCACATTGCTTCGCAGAATCGCGTTTGTGCAGAAACCACTAACACTTGTTCAGAAGGAAAGAAAGCAGAGAGCCCCAGATTTTATGTTGCCCTGGAGAGCTTGCAGAGCACTGGGGAAAAGCAGGCAGAGAATTCCCTGCTAGCACCTTCTCTGTGCCTGGGAAGCACAAGTGTTCACATTGCTTCGCAGAATCGCGTTTGTGCAGAAAACACTAACACTTGTTCAGAAGGAAAGAAAGCACAGAGCCCCACATTTTATGTTGCCCTGGAGAGCTTGCAGAGCACTGGGGAAAGGCAGGCAGAGAATTCCCTGCTAGCAGCTTCTCTGTGCCTGGGAAGCACAAGTGTTCACATTGCTTCGCAGAATCGCGTTTGTGCAGAAAACACTAACACTTGTTCAGAAGGAAAGAAAGCACAGAGCCCCACATTTTATGTTGCCCTGGAGAGCTTGCAGAGCACTGGGGAAAATCAGGCAGAGAATTCCCTGCTAGCAGCTTCTCTGTGCCTGGGAAGCACAAGTGTTCACATTGCTTCGCAGAATCGCGTTTCTGCAGAAAACACTAACACTTGTTCAGAAGGAAAGAAAGCACAGAGCCCCACATTTTATGTTGCCCTGGAGAGCTTGCAGAGCACTGGGGAAAAGCAGGCAGAGAATTCCCTGCTAGCACCTTCTCTGTGCCTGGGAAGCACAAGTGTTCACATTGCTTCGCAGAATCGCGTTTGTGCAGAAAACACTAACACTTGTTCAGAAGGAAAGAAAGCACAGAGCCCCACATTTTATGTTGCCCTGGAGAGCTTGCAGAGCACTGGGGAAAAGCAGGCAGAGAATTCCCTGCTAGCACCTTCTCTGTGCCTGGGAAGCACAAGTGTTCACATTGCTTCGCAGAATCGCGTTTGTGCAGAAAACACTAACACTTGTTCAGAAGGAAAGAAAGCACAGAGCCCCAGATTTGATGTTGCCCTGGAGAGCTTGCAGAGCACTGGGGAAAGGCAGGCAGAGAATTCCCTGCTAGCAGCTTCTCTGTGCCTGGGAAGCACAAGTGTTCACATTGCTTCGCAGAATCGCGTTTGTGCAGAAAACACTAACACTTGTTCAGAAGGAAAGAAAGCACAGAGCCCCACATTTTATGTTGCCCTGGAGAGCTTGCAGAGCACTGGGGAAAAGCAGGCAGAGAATTCCCTGCTAGCACCTTCTCTGTGCCTGGGAAGCACAAGTGTTCACATTGCTTCGCAGAATCGCGTTTCTGCAGAAAACACTAACACTTGTTCAGAAGGAAAGAAAGCACAGAGCCCTACATTTTATGTTGCCCTGGAGAGCTTGCAGAGCACTGGGGAAAAGCAGGCAGAGAATTCCCTGCTAGCAGCTTCTCTGTGCCTGGGAAGCACAAGTGTTCACATTGCTTCGCAGAATCGCGTTTGTGCAGAAAACACTAACACTTGTTCAGAAGGAAAGAAAGCAGAGAGCCCCAGATTTTATGTTGCCCTGGAGAGCTTGCAGAGCACTGGGGAAAAGCAGGCAGAGAATTCCCTGCTAGCACCTTCTCTGTGCCTGGGAAGGAGAAGTGTTCACATTGCTTCGCAGAATCGCGTTTGTGCAGAAAACACTAACACTTGTTCAGAAGGAAAGAAAGCACAGAGCCCCAGATTTGATGTTGCCCTGGAGAGCTTGCAGAGCACTGGGGAAAGGCAGGCAGAGAATTCCCTGCTAGCAGCTTCTCTGTGCCTGGGAAGCACAAGTGTTCACATTGCTTCGCAGAATCGCGTTTGTGCAGAAACCACTAACACTTGTTCAGAAGGAAAGAAAGCAGAGAGCCCCAGATTTTATGTTGCCCTGGAGAGCTTGCAGAGCACTGGGGAAAAGCAGGCAGAGAATTCCCTGCTAGCAGCTTCTCTGTGCCTGGGAAGCACAAGTGTTCACATTGCTTCGCAGAATCGCGTTTGTGCAGAAAACACTAACACTTGTTCAGAAGGAAAGAAAGCACAGAGCCCCAGATTTGATGTTGCCCTGGAGAGCTTGCAGAGCACTGGGGAAAAGCAGGCAGAGAATTCCCTGCTAGCACCTTCTCTGTGCCTGGGAAGCACAAGTGTTCACATTGCTTCGCAGAATCGCGTTTGTGCAGAAACCACTAACACTTGTTCAGAAGGAAAGAAAGCACAGAGCCCCACATTTTATGTTGCCCTGGAGAGCTTGCAGAGCACTGGGGAAAAGCAGGCAGAGAATTCCCTGCTAGCAGCTTCTCTGTGCCTGGGAAGCACAAGTGTTCACATTGCTTCGCAGAATCGCGTTTGTGCAGAAAACACTAACACTTGTTCAGAAGGAAAGAAAGCACAGAGCCCCAGATTTGATGTTGCCCTGGAGAGCTTGCAGAGCACTGGGGAAAGGCAGGCAGAGAATTCCCTGCTAGCAGCTTCTCTGTGCCTGGGAAGCACAAGTGTTCACATTGCTTCGCAGAATCGCGTTTGTGCAGAAAACACTAACACTTGTTCAGAAGGAAAGAAAGCACAGAGCCCCAGATTTTATGTTGCCCTGGAGAGCTTGCAGAGCACTGGGGAAAAGCAGGCAGAGAATTCCCTGCTAGCACCTTCTCTGTGCCTGGGAAGCACAAGTGTTCACATTGCTTCGCAGAATCGCGTTTCTGCAGAAAACACTAACACTTGTTCAGAAGGAGAGAAAGCACAGAGCCCCAGATTTGATGTTGCCCTGGAGAGCTTGCAGAGCACTGGGGAAAGGCAGGCAGAGAATTCCCTGCTAGCAGCTTCTCTGTGCCTGGGAAGCACAAGTGTTCACATTGCTTCGCAGAATCGCGTTTGTGCAGAAAACACTAACACTTGTTCAGAAGGAAAGAAAGCACAGAGCCCCAGATTTGATGTTGCCCTGGAGAGCTTGCAGAGCACTGGGGAAAAGCAGGCAGAGAATTCCCTGCTAGCAGCTTCTCTGTGCCTGGGAAGCACAAGTGTTCACATTGCTTCGCAGAATCGCGTTTGTGCAGAAAACACTAACACTTGTTCAGAAGGAAAGAAAGCACAGAGCCCCAGATTTGATGTTGCCCTGGAGAGCTTGCAGAGCACTGGGGAAAAGCAGGCAGAGAATTCCCTGCTAGCACCTTCTCTGTGCCTGGGAAGCACAAGTGTTCACATTGCTTCGCAGAATCGCGTTTGTGCAGAAAACACTAACACTTGTTCAGAAGGAAAGAAAGCACAGAGCCCCAGATTTGATGTTGCCCTGGAGAGCTTGCAGAGCACTGGGGAAAAGCAGGCAGAGAATTCCCTGCTAGCACCTTCTCTGTGCCTGGGAAGCACAAGTGTTCACATTGCTTCGCAGAATCGCGTTTGTGCAGAAAACACTAACACTTGTTCAGAAGGAAAGAAAGCACAGAGCCCCAGATTTGATGTTGCCCTGGAGAGCTTGCAGAGCACTGGGGAAAGGCAGGCAGAGAATTCCCTGCTAGCAGCTTCTCTGTGCCTGGGAAGCACAAGTGTTCACATTGCTTCGCAGAATCGCGTTTGTGCAGAAAACACTAACACTTGTTCAGAAGGAAAGAAAGCACAGAGCCCCACATTTTATGTTGCCCTGGAGAGCTTGCAGAGCACTGGGGAAAAGCAGGCAGAGAATTCCCTGCTAGCACCTTCTCTGTGCCTGGGAAGCACAAGTGTTCTCATTGCTTCGCAGAATCGCGTTTCTGCAGAAAACACTAACACTTGTTCAGAAGGAAAGAAAGCACAGAGCCCCAGATTTGATGTTGCCCTGGAGAGCTTGCAGAGCACTGGGGAAAAGCAGGCAGAGAATTCCCTGCTAGCACCTTCTCTGTGCCTGGGAAGCACAAGTGTTCACATTGCTTCGCAGAATCGCGTTTGTGCAGAAACCACTAACACTTGTTCAGAAGGAAAGAAAGCACAGAGCCCCACATTTTATGTTGCCCTGGAGAGCTTGCAGAGCACTGGGGAAAAGCAGGCAGAGAATTCCCTGCTAGCAGCTTCTCTGTGCCTGGGAAGCACAAGTGTTCACATTGCTTCGCAGAATCGCGTTTGTGCAGAAAACACTAACACTTGTTCAGAAGGAAAGAAAGCACAGAGCCCCAGATTTGATGTTGCCCTGGAGAGCTTGCAGAGCACTGGGGAAAAGCAGGCAGAGAATTCCCTGCTAGCACCTTCTCTGTGCCTGGGAAGCACAAGTGTTCACATTGCTTCGCAGAATCGCGTTTGTGCAGAAACCACTAACACTTGTTCAGAAGGAAAGAAAGCACAGAGCCCCAGATTTGATGTTGCCCTGGAGAGCTTGCAGAGCACTGGGGAAAGGCAGGCAGAGAATTCCCTGCTAGCAGCTTCTCTGTGCCTGGGAAGCACAAGTGTTCACATTGCTTCGCAGAATCGCGTTTGTGCAGAAAACACTAACACTTGTTCAGAAGGAAAGAAAGCACAGAGCCCCACATTTTATGTTGCCCTGGAGAGCTTGCAGAGCACTGGGGAAAAGCAGGCAGAGAATTCCCTGCTAGCACCTTCTCTGTGCCTGGGAAGGAGAAGTGTTCACATTGCTTCGCAGAATCGCGTTTGTGCAGAAAACACTAACACTTGTTCAGAAGGAAAGAAAGCACAGAGCCCCAGATTTGATGTTGCCCTGGAGAGCTTGCAGAGCACTGGGGAAAGGCAGGCAGAGAATTCCCTGCTAGCAGCTTCTCTGTGCCTGGGAAGCACAAGTGTTCACATTGCTTCGCAGAATCGCGTTTGTGCAGAAACCACTAACACTTGTTCAGAAGGAAAGAAAGCAGAGAGCCCCAGATTTTATGTTGCCCTGGAGAGCTTGCAGAGCACTGGGGAAAAGCAGGCAGAGAATTCCCTGCTAGCAGCTTCTCTGTGCCTGGGAAGCACAAGTGTTCACATTGCTTCGCAGAATCGCGTTTGTGCAGAAAACACTAACACTTGTTCAGAAGGAAAGAAAGCACAGAGCCCCACATTTTATGTTGCCCTGGAGAGCTTGCAGAGCACTGGGGAAAAGCAGGCAGAGAATTCCCTGCTAGCAGCTTCTCTGTGCCTGGGAAGCACAAGTGTTCACATTGCTTCGCAGAATCGCGTTTGTGCAGAAACCACTAACACTTGTTCAGAAGGAAAGAAAGCACAGAGCCCCAGATTTGATGTTGCCCTGGAGAGCTTGCAGAGCACTGGGGAAAAGCAGGCAGAGAATTCCCTGCTAGCAGCTTCTCTGTGCCTGGGAAGCACAAGTGTTCACATTGCTTCGCAGAATCGCGTTTGTGCAGAAAACACTAACACTTGTTCAGAAGGAAAGAAAGCACAGAGCCCCACATTTTATGTTGCCCTGGAGAGCTTGCAGAGCACTGGGGAAAAGCAGGCAGAGAATTCCCTGCTAGCACCTTCTCTGTGCCTGGGAAGCACAAGTGTTCACATTGCTTCGCAGAATCGCGTTTCTGCAGAAAACACTAACACTTGTTCAGAAGGAAAGAAAGCACAGAGCCCCAGATTTGATGTTGCCCTGGAGAGCTTGCAGAGCACTGGGGAAAGGCAGGCAGAGAATTCCCTGCTAGCACCTTCTCTGTGCCTGGGAAGCACAAGTGTTCACATTGCTTCGCAGAATCGCGTTTCTGCAGAAAACACTAACACTTGTTCAGAAGGAAAGAAAGCAGAGAGCCCCAGATTTGATGTTGCCCTGGAGAGCTTGCAGAGCACTGGGGAAAAGCAGGCAGAGAATTCCCTGCTAGCACCTTCTCTGTGCCTGGGAAGCACAAGTGTTCACATTGCTTCGCAGAATCGCGTTTGTGCAGAAAACACTAACACTTGTTCAGAAGGAAAGAAAGCACAGAGCCCCACATTTTATGTTGCCCTGGAGAGCTTGCAGAGCACTGGGGAAAAGCAGGCAGAGAATTCCCTGCTAGCACCTTCTCTGTGCCTGGGAAGCACAAGTGTTCACATTGCTTCGCAGAATCGCGTTTGTGCAGAAACCACTAACACTTGTTCAGAAGGAAAGAAAGCACAGAGCCCCACATTTTATGTTGCCCTGGAGAGCTTGCAGAGCACTGGGGAAAAGCAGGCAGAGAATTCCCTGCTAGCAGCTTCTCTGTGCCTGGGAAGCACAAGTGTTCACATTGCTTCGCAGAATCGCGTTTGTGCAGAAAACACTAACACTTGTTCAGAAGGAAAGAAAGCACAGAGCCCCAGATTTGATGTTGCCCTGGAGAGCTTGCAGAGCACTGGGGAAAGGCAGGCAGAGAATTCCCTGCTAGCAGCTTCTCTGTGCCTGGGAAGCACAAGTGTTCACATTGCTTCGCAGAATCGCGTTTGTGCAGAAAACACTAACACTTGTTCAGAAGGAAAGAAAGCACAGAGCCCCAGATTTTATGTTGCCCTGGAGAGCTTGCAGAGCACTGGGGAAAAGCAGGCAGAGAATTCCCTGCTAGCACCTTCTCTGTGCCTGGGAAGCACAAGTGTTCACATTGCTTCGCAGAATCGCGTTTCTGCAGAAAACACTAACACTTGTTCAGAAGGAGAGAAAGCACAGAGCCCCAGATTTGATGTTGCCCTGGAGAGCTTGCAGAGCACTGGGGAAAGGCAGGCAGAGAATTCCCTGCTAGCAGCTTCTCTGTGCCTGGGAAGCACAAGTGTTCACATTGCTTCGCAGAATCGCGTTTGTGCAGAAAACACTAACACTTGTTCAGAAGGAAAGAAAGCACAGAGCCCCAGATTTGATGTTGCCCTGGAGAGCTTGCAGAGCACTGGGGAAAAGCAGGCAGAGAATTCCCTGCTAGCAGCTTCTCTGTGCCTGGGAAGCACAAGTGTTCACATTGCTTCGCAGAATCGCGTTTGTGCAGAAAACACTAACACTTGTTCAGAAGGAAAGAAAGCACAGAGCCCCAGATTTGATGTTGCCCTGGAGAGCTTGCAGAGCACTGGGGAAAAGCAGGCAGAGAATTCCCTGCTAGCACCTTCTCTGTGCCTGGGAAGCACAAGTGTTCACATTGCTTCGCAGAATCGCGTTTGTGCAGAAAACACTAACACTTGTTCAGAAGGAAAGAAAGCACAGAGCCCCAGATTTGATGTTGCCCTGGAGAGCTTGCAGAGCACTGGGGAAAAGCAGGCAGAGAATTCCCTGCTAGCACCTTCTCTGTGCCTGGGAAGCACAAGTGTTCACATTGCTTCGCAGAATCGCGTTTGTGCAGAAAACACTAACACTTGTTCAGAAGGAAAGAAAGCACAGAGCCCCAGATTTGATGTTGCCCTGGAGAGCTTGCAGAGCACTGGGGAAAGGCAGGCAGAGAATTCCCTGCTAGCAGCTTCTCTGTGCCTGGGAAGCACAAGTGTTCACATTGCTTCGCAGAATCGCGTTTGTGCAGAAAACACTAACACTTGTTCAGAAGGAAAGAAAGCACAGAGCCCCACATTTTATGTTGCCCTGGAGAGCTTGCAGAGCACTGGGGAAAAGCAGGCAGAGAATTCCCTGCTAGCACCTTCTCTGTGCCTGGGAAGCACAAGTGTTCTCATTGCTTCGCAGAATCGCGTTTCTGCAGAAAACACTAACACTTGTTCAGAAGGAAAGAAAGCACAGAGCCCCAGATTTGATGTTGCCCTGGAGAGCTTGCAGAGCACTGGGGAAAAGCAGGCAGAGAATTCCCTGCTAGCACCTTCTCTGTGCCTGGGAAGCACAAGTGTTCACATTGCTTCGCAGAATCGCGTTTGTGCAGAAACCACTAACACTTGTTCAGAAGGAAAGAAAGCACAGAGCCCCACATTTTATGTTGCCCTGGAGAGCTTGCAGAGCACTGGGGAAAAGCAGGCAGAGAATTCCCTGCTAGCAGCTTCTCTGTGCCTGGGAAGCACAAGTGTTCACATTGCTTCGCAGAATCGCGTTTGTGCAGAAAACACTAACACTTGTTCAGAAGGAAAGAAAGCACAGAGCCCCAGATTTGATGTTGCCCTGGAGAGCTTGCAGAGCACTGGGGAAAAGCAGGCAGAGAATTCCCTGCTAGCACCTTCTCTGTGCCTGGGAAGCACAAGTGTTCACATTGCTTCGCAGAATCGCGTTTGTGCAGAAACCACTAACACTTGTTCAGAAGGAAAGAAAGCACAGAGCCCCAGATTTGATGTTGCCCTGGAGAGCTTGCAGAGCACTGGGGAAAGGCAGGCAGAGAATTCCCTGCTAGCAGCTTCTCTGTGCCTGGGAAGCACAAGTGTTCACATTGCTTCGCAGAATCGCGTTTGTGCAGAAAACACTAACACTTGTTCAGAAGGAAAGAAAGCACAGAGCCCCACATTTTATGTTGCCCTGGAGAGCTTGCAGAGCACTGGGGAAAAGCAGGCAGAGAATTCCCTGCTAGCACCTTCTCTGTGCCTGGGAAGGAGAAGTGTTCACATTGCTTCGCAGAATCGCGTTTGTGCAGAAAACACTAACACTTGTTCAGAAGGAAAGAAAGCACAGAGCCCCAGATTTGATGTTGCCCTGGAGAGCTTGCAGAGCACTGGGGAAAGGCAGGCAGAGAATTCCCTGCTAGCAGCTTCTCTGTGCCTGGGAAGCACAAGTGTTCACATTGCTTCGCAGAATCGCGTTTGTGCAGAAACCACTAACACTTGTTCAGAAGGAAAGAAAGCAGAGAGCCCCAGATTTTATGTTGCCCTGGAGAGCTTGCAGAGCACTGGGGAAAAGCAGGCAGAGAATTCCCTGCTAGCAGCTTCTCTGTGCCTGGGAAGCACAAGTGTTCACATTGCTTCGCAGAATCGCGTTTGTGCAGAAAACACTAACACTTGTTCAGAAGGAAAGAAAGCACAGAGCCCCACATTTTATGTTGCCCTGGAGAGCTTGCAGAGCACTGGGGAAAAGCAGGCAGAGAATTCCCTGCTAGCAGCTTCTCTGTGCCTGGGAAGCACAAGTGTTCACATTGCTTCGCAGAATCGCGTTTGTGCAGAAACCACTAACACTTGTTCAGAAGGAAAGAAAGCACAGAGCCCCAGATTTGATGTTGCCCTGGAGAGCTTGCAGAGCACTGGGGAAAAGCAGGCAGAGAATTCCCTGCTAGCAGCTTCTCTGTGCCTGGGAAGCACAAGTGTTCACATTGCTTCGCAGAATCGCGTTTGTGCAGAAAACACTAACACTTGTTCAGAAGGAAAGAAAGCACAGAGCCCCACATTTTATGTTGCCCTGGAGAGCTTGCAGAGCACTGGGGAAAAGCAGGCAGAGAATTCCCTGCTAGCACCTTCTCTGTGCCTGGGAAGCACAAGTGTTCACATTGCTTCGCAGAATCGCGTTTCTGCAGAAAACACTAACACTTGTTCAGAAGGAAAGAAAGCACAGAGCCCCAGATTTGATGTTGCCCTGGAGAGCTTGCAGAGCACTGGGGAAAGGCAGGCAGAGAATTCCCTGCTAGCAGCTTCTCTGTGCCTGGGAAGCACAAGTGTTCACATTGCTTCGCAGAATCGCGTTTGTGCAGAAAACACTAACACTTGTTCAGAAGGAAAGAAAGCACAGAGCCCCAGATTTGATGTTGCCCTGGAGAGCTTGCAGAGCACTGGGGAAAAGCAGGCAGAGAATTCCCTGCTAGCACCTTCTCTGTGCCTGGGAAGCACAAGTGTTCACATTGCTTCGCAGAATCGCGTTTGTGCAGAAAACACTAACACTTGTTCAGAAGGAAAGAAAGCACAGAGCCCCACATTTTATGTTGCCCTGGAGAGCTTGCAGAGCACTGGGGAAAAGCAGGCAGAGAATTCCCTGCTAGCACCTTCTCTGTGCCTGGGAAGCACAAGTGTTCACATTGCTTCGCAGAATCACGTTTGTGCAGAAAACACTAACACTTGTTCAGAAGGAAAGAAAGCACAGAGCCCCAGATTTGATGTTGCCCTGGAGAGCTTGCAGAGCACTGGGGAAAGGCAGGCAGAGAATTCCCTGCTAGCAGCTTCTCTGTGCCTGGGAAGCACAAGTGTTCACATTGCTTCGCAGAATCGCGTTTGTGCAGAAAACACTAACACTTGTTCAGAAGGAAAGAAAGCAGAGAGCCCCACATTTTATGTTGCCCTGGAGAGCTTGCAGAGCACTGGGGAAAAGCAGGCAGAGAATTCCCTGCTAGCACCTTCTCTGTGCCTGGGAAGCACAAGTGTTCACATTGCTTCGCAGAATCGCGTTTGTGCAGAAAACACTAACACTTGTTCAGAAGGAAAGAAAGCACAGAGCCCCAGATTTGATGTTGCCCTGGAGAGCTTGCAGAGCACTGGGGAAAAGCAGGCAGAGAATTCCCTGCTAGCAGCTTCTCTGTGCCTGGGAAGCACAAGTGTTCACATTGCTTCGCAGAATCGCGTTTGTGCAGAAAACACTAACACTTGTTCAGAAGGAAAGAAAGCACAGAGCCCCAGATTTGATGTTGCCCTGGAGAGCTTGCAGAGCACTGGGGAAAAGCAGGCAGAGAATTCCCTGCTAGCACCTTCTCTGTGCCTGGGAAGGAGAAGTGTTCACATTGCTTCTCAGAATCGCGTTTGTGCAGAAAACACTAACACTTGTTCAGAAGGAAAGAAAGCACAGAGCCCCAGATTTGATGTTGCCCTGGAGAGCTTGCAGAGCACTGGGGAAAGGCAGGCAGAGAATTCCCTGCTAGCACCTTCTCTGTGCCTGGGAAGCACAAGTGTTCACATTGCTTCGCAGAATCGCGTTTGTGCAGAAAACACTAACACTTGTTCAGAAGGAAAGAAAGCACAGAGCCCCAGATTTGATGTTGCCCTGGAGAGCTTGCAGAGCACTGGGGAAAAGCAGGCAGAGAATTCCCTGCTAGCACCTTCTCTGTGCCTGGGAAGCACAAGTGTTCACATTGCTTCGCAGAATCGCGTTTGTGCAGAAAACACTAACACTTGTTCAGAAGGAAAGAAAGCACAGAGCCCCAGATTTGATGTTGCCCTGGAGAGCTTGCAGAGCACTGGGGAAAGGCAGGCAGAGAATTCCCTGCTAGCAGCTTCTCTGTGCCTGGGAAGCACAAGTGTTCACATTGCTTCGCAGAATCGCGTTTGTGCAGAAAACACTAACACTTGTTCAGAAGGAAAGAAAGCACAGAGCCCCACATTTGATGTTGCCCTGGAGAGCTTGCAGAGCACTGGGGAAAGGCAGGCAGAGAATTCCCTGCTAGCACCTTCTCTGTGCCTGGGAAGCACAAGTGTTCACATTGCTTCGCAGAATCGCGTTTCTGCAGAAAACACTAACACTTGTTCAGAAGGAAAGAAAGCACAGAGCCCCACATTTTATGTTGCCCTGGAGAGCTTGCAGAGCACTGGGGAAAAGCAGGCAGAGAATTCCCTGCTAGCACCTTCTCTGTGCCTGGGAAGCACAAGTGTTCACATTGCTTCGCAGAATCGCGTTTGTGCAGAAAACACTAACACTTGTTCAGAAGGAAAGAAAGCACAGAGCCTCACATTTTATGTTGCCCTGGAGAGCTTGCAGAGCACTGGGGAAAAGCAGGCAGAGAATTCCCTGCTAGCACCTTCTCTGTGCCTGGGAAGCACAAGTGTTCACATTGCTTCGCAGAATCGCGTTTGTGCAGAAAACACTAACACTTGTTCAGAAGGAAAGAAAGCACAGAGCCCCAGATTTGATGTTGCCCTGGAGAGCTTGCAGAGCACTGGGGAAAGGCAGGCAGAGAATTCCCTGCTAGCACCTTCTCTGTGCCTGGGAAGCACAAGTGTTCACATTGCTTCGCAGAATCGCGTTTGTGCAGAAAACACTAACACTTGTTCAGAAGGAAAGAAAGCACAGAGCCCCACATTTTATGTTGCCCTGGAGAGCTTGCAGAGCACTGGGGAAAAGCAGGCAGAGAATTCCCTGCTAGCACCTTCTCTGTGCCTGGGAAGCACAAGTGTTCACATTGCTTCGCAGAATCGCGTTTCTGCAGAAAACACTAACACTTGTTCAGAAGGAAAGAAAGCACAGAGCCCCACATTTTATGTTGCCCTGGAGAGCTTGCAGAGCACTGGGGAAAAGCAGGCAGAGAATTCCCTGCTAGCACCTTCTCTGTGCCTGGGAAGCACAAGTGTTCACATTGCTTCGCAGAATCGCGTTTCTGCAGAAAACACTAACACTTGTTCAGAAGGAAAGAAAGCACAGAGCCCCAGATTTGATGTTGCCCTGGAGAGCTTGCAGAGCACTGGGGAAAAGCAGGCAGAGAATTCCCTGCTAGCACCTTCTCTGTGCCTGGGAAGCACAAGTGTTCACATTGCTTCGCAGAATCGCGTTTGTGCAGAAAACACTAACACTTGTTCAGAAGGAAAGAAAGCACAGAGCCCCACATTTTATGTTGCCCTGGAGAGCTTGCAGAGCACTGGGGAAAAGCAGGCAGAGAATTCCCTGCTAGCACCTTCTCTGTGCCTGGGAAGCACAAGTGTTCACATTGCTTCGCAGAATCGCGTTTGTGCAGAAAACACTAACACTTGTTCAGAAGGAAAGAAAGCACAGAGCCCCAGATTTGATGTTGCCCTGGAGAGCTTGCAGAGCACTGGGGAAAGGCAGGCAGAGAATTCCCTGCTAGCACCTTCTCTGTGCCTGGGAAGCACAAGTGTTCACATTGCTTCGCAGAATCGCGTTTGTGCAGAAAACACTAACACTTGTTCAGAAGGAAAGAAAGCACAGAGCCCCACATTTTATGTTGCCCTGGAGAGCTTGCAGAGCACTGGGGAAAAGCAGGCAGAGAATTCCCTGCTAGCACCTTCTCTGTGCCTGGGAAGCACAAGTGTTCACATTGCTTCGCAGAATCGCGTTTGTGCAGAAAACACTAACACTTGTTCAGAAGGAAAGAAAGCAGAGAGCCCCACATTTTATGTTGCCCTGGAGAGCTTGCAGAGCACTGGGGAAAAGCAGGCAGAGAATTCCCTGCTAGCAGCTTCTCTGTGCCTGGGAAGCACAAGTGTTCACATTGCTTCGCAGAATCGCGTTTGTGCAGAAAACACTAACACTTGTTCAGAAGGAAAGAAAGCAGAGAGCCCCAGATTTTATGTTGCCCTGGAGAGCTTGCAGAGCACTGGGGAAAGGCAGGCAGAGAATTCCCTGCTAGCACCTTCTCTGTGCCTGGGAAGGAGAAGTGTTCACATTGCTTCGCAGAATCGCGTTTGTGCAGAAAACACTAACACTTGTTCAGAAGGAAAGAAAGCACAGAGCCCCAGATTTGATGTTGCCCTGGAGAGCTTGCAGAGCACTGGGGAAAGGCAGGCAGAGAATTCCCTGCTAGCAGCTTCTCTGTGCCTGGGAAGCACAAGTGTTCACATTGCTTCGCAGAATCGCGTTTGTGCAGAAAACACTAACACTTGTTCAGAAGGAAAGAAAGCACAGAGCCCCACATTTTATGTTGCCCTGGAGAGCTTGCAGAGCACTGGGGAAAAGCAGGCAGAGAATTCCCTGCTAGCACCTTCTCTGTGCCTGGGAAGCACAAGTGTTCACATTGCTTCGCAGAATCGCGTTTGTGCAGAAAACACTAACACTTGTTCAGAAGGAAAGAAAGCACAGAGCCCCACATTTTATGTTGCCCTGGAGAGCTTGCAGAGCACTGGGGAAAGGCAGGCAGAGAATTCCCTGCTAGCACCTTCTCTGTGCCTGGGAAGCACAAGTGTTCACATTGCTTCGCAGAATCGCGTTTGTGCAGAAAACACTAACACTTGTTCAGAAGGAAAGAAAGCACAGAGCCCCACATTTTATGTTGCCCTGGAGAGCTTGCAGAGCACTGGGGAAAAGCAGGCAGAGAATTCCCTGCTAGCACCTTCTCTGTGCCTGGGAAGCACAAGTGTTCACATTGCTTCGCAGAATCGCGTTTCTGCAGAAAACACTAACACTTGTTCAGAAGGAAAGAAAGCACAGAGCCCCACATTTTATGTTGCCCTGGAGAGCTTGCAGAGCACTGGGGAAAAGCAGGCAGAGAATTCCCTGCTAGCAGCTTCTCTGTGCCTGGGAAGCACAAGTGTTCACATTGCTTCGCAGAATCGCGTTTGTGCAGAAAACACTAACACTTGTTCAGAAGGAAAGAAAGCACAGAGCCCCAGATTTGATGTTGCCCTGGAGAGCTTGCAGAGCACTGGGGAAAAGCAGGCAGAGAATTCCCTGCTAGCACCTTCTCTGTGCCTGGGAAGCACAAGTGTTCACATTGCTTCGCAGAATCGCGTTTGTGCAGAAACCACTAACACTTGTTCAGAAGGAAAGAAAGCACAGAGCCCCAGATTTGATGTTGCCCTGGAGAGCTTGCAGAGCACTGGGGAAAGGCAGGCAGAGAATTCCCTGCTAGCAGCTTCTCTGTGCCTGGGAAGCACAAGTGTTCACATTGCTTCGCAGAATCGCGTTTGTGCAGAAAACACTAACACTTGTTCAGAAGGAAAGAAAGCACAGAGCCCCACATTTTATGTTGCCCTGGAGAGCTTGCAGAGCACTGGGGAAAAGCAGGCAGAGAATTCCCTGCTAGCACCTTCTCTGTGCCTGGGAAGGAGAAGTGTTCACATTGCTTCGCAGAATCGCGTTTGTGCAGAAAACACTAACACTTGTTCAGAAGGAAAGAAAGCACAGAGCCCCAGATTTGATGTTGCCCTGGAGAGCTTGCAGAGCACTGGGGAAAGGCAGGCAGAGAATTCCCTGCTAGCAGCTTCTCTGTGCCTGGGAAGCACAAGTGTTCACATTGCTTCGCAGAATGGCGTTTGTGCAGAAACCACTAACACTTGTTCAGAAGGAAAGAAAGCAGAGAGCCCCAGATTTTATGTTGCCCTGGAGAGCTTGCAGAGCACTGGGGAAAAGCAGGCAGAGAATTCCCTGCTAGCAGCTTCTCTGTGCCTGGGAAGCACAAGTGTTCACATTGCTTCGCAGAATCGCGTTTGTGCAGAAAACACTAACACTTGTTCAGAAGGAAAGAAAGCACAGAGCCCCAGATTTGATGTTGCCCTGGAGAGCTTGCAGAGCACTGGGGAAAAGCAGGCAGAGAATTCCCTGCTAGCACCTTCTCTGTGCCTGGGAAGCACAAGTGTTCACATTGCTTCGCAGAATCGCGTTTGTGCAGAAACCACTAACACTTGTTCAGAAGGAAAGAAAGCACAGAGCCCCAGATTTGATGTTGCCCTGGAGAGCTTGCAGAGCACTGGGGAAAAGCAGGCAGAGAATTCCCTGCTAGCAGCTTCTCTGTGCCTGGGAAGCACAAGTGTTCACATTGCTTCGCAGAATCGCGTTTGTGCAGAAAACACTAACACTTGTTCAGAAGGAAAGAAAGCACAGAGCCCCACATTTTATGTTGCCCTGGAGAGCTTGCAGAGCACTGGGGAAAAGCAGGCAGAGAATTCCCTGCTAGCACCTTCTCTGTGCCTGGGAAGCACAAGTGTTCACATTGCTTCGCAGAATCGCGTTTCTGCAGAAAACACTAACACTTGTTCAGAAGGAAAGAAAGCACAGAGCCCCAGATTTGATGTTGCCCTGGAGAGCTTGCAGAGCACTGGGGAAAGGCAGGCAGAGAATTCCCTGCTAGCAGCTTCTCTGTGCCTGGGAAGCACAAGTGTTCACATTGCTTCGCAGAATCGCGTTTGTGCAGAAAACACTAACACTTGTTCAGAAGGAAAGAAAGCACAGAGCCCCAGATTTGATGTTGCCCTGGAGAGCTTGCAGAGCACTGGGGAAAAGCAGGCAGAGAATTCCCTGCTAGCACCTTCTCTGTGCCTGGGAAGCACAAGTGTTCACATTGCTTCGCAGAATCGCGTTTGTGCAGAAAACACTAACACTTGTTCAGAAGGAAAGAAAGCACAGAGCCCCACATTTTATGTTGCCCTGGAGAGCTTGCAGAGCACTGGGGAAAAGCAGGCAGAGAATTCCCTGCTAGCACCTTCTCTGTGCCTGGGAAGCACAAGTGTTCACATTGCTTCGCAGAATCACGTTTGTGCAGAAAACACTAACACTTGTTCAGAAGGAAAGAAAGCACAGAGCCCCAGATTTGATGTTGCCCTGGAGAGCTTGCAGAGCACTGGGGAAAGGCAGGCAGAGAATTCCCTGCTAGCACCTTCTCTGTGCCTGGGAAGCACAAGTGTTCACATTGCTTCGCAGAATCGCGTTTGTGCAGAAAACACTAACACTTGTTCAGAAGGAAAGAAAGCAGAGAGCCCCACATTTTATGTTGCCCTGGAGAGCTTGCAGAGCACTGGGGAAAAGCAGGCAGAGAATTCCCTGCTAGCACCTTCTCTGTGCCTGGGAAGCACAAGTGTTCA
Organism: Strix occidentalis; assembly: GCA_030819815.1. Lineage (NCBI taxonomy): Eukaryota > Metazoa > Chordata > Aves > Strigiformes > Strigidae > Strix > Strix occidentalis. The sequence continues at coordinate 1,809 of JASWHU010000167.1, read as the reverse complement.
CATTGCTTCGCAGAATCGCGTTTGTGCAGAAAACACTAACACTTGTTCAGAAGGAAAGAAAGCACAGAGCCCCAGATTTGATGTTGCCCTGGAGAGCTTGCAGAGCACTGGGGAAAAGCAGGCAGAGAATTCCCTGCTAGCAGCTTCTCTGTGCCTGGGAAGCACAAGTGTTCACATTGCTTCGCAGAATCGCGTTTGTGCAGAAAACACTAACACTTGTTCAGAAGGAAAGAAAGCACAGAGCCCCAGATTTGATGTTGCCCTGGAGAGCTTGCAGAGCACTGGGGAAAAGCAGGCAGAGAATTCCCTGCTAGCACCTTCTCTGTGCCTGGGAAGGAGAAGTGTTCACATTGCTTCTCAGAATCGCGTTTGTGCAGAAAACACTAACACTTGTTCAGAAGGAAAGAAAGCACAGAGCCCCAGATTTGATGTTGCCCTGGAGAGCTTGCAGAGCACTGGGGAAAGGCAGGCAGAGAATTCCCTGCTAGCAGCTTCTCTGTGCCTGGGAAGCACAAGTGTTCACATTGCTTCGCAGAATCGCGTTTGTGCAGAAAACACTAACACTTGTTCAGAAGGAAAGAAAGCACAGAGCCCCACATTTGATGTTGCCCTGGAGAGCTTGCAGAGCACTGGGGAAAGGCAGGCAGAGAATTCCCTGCTAGCACCTTCTCTGTGCCTGGGAAGCACAAGTGTTCACATTGCTTCGCAGAATCGCGTTTCTGCAGAAAACACTAACACTTGTTCAGAAGGAAAGAAAGCACAGAGCCCCACATTTTATGTTGCCCTGGAGAGCTTGCAGAGCACTGGGGAAAAGCAGGCAGAGAATTCCCTGCTAGCACCTTCTCTGTGCCTGGGAAGCACAAGTGTTCACATTGCTTCGCAGAATCGCGTTTGTGCAGAAAACACTAACACTTGTTCAGAAGGAAAGAAAGCACAGAGCCCCACATTTTATGTTGCCCTGGAGAGCTTGCAGAGCACTGGGGAAAAGCAGGCAGAGAATTCCCTGCTAGCACCTTCTCTGTGCCTGGGAAGCACAAGTGTTCACATTGCTTCGCAGAATCGCGTTTGTGCAGAAAACACTAACACTTGTTCAGAAGGAAAGAAAGCACAGGGCCCCAGATTTGATGTTGCCCTGGAGAGCTTGCAGAGCACTGGGGAAAGGCAGGCAGAGAATTCCCTGCTAGCACCTTCTCTGTGCCTGGGAAGCACAAGTGTTCACATTGCTTCGCAGAATCGCGTTTGTGCAGAAAACACTAACACTTGTTCAGAAGGAAAGAAAGCACAGAGCCCCACATTTTATGTTGCCCTGGAGAGCTTGCAGAGCACTGGGGAAAAGCAGGCAGAGAATTCCCTGCTAGCACCTTCTCTGTGCCTGGGAAGCACAAGTGTTCACATTGCTTCGCAGAATCGCGTTTCTGCAGAAAACACTAACACTTGTTCAGAAGGAAAGAAAGCACAGAGCCCCACATTTTATGTTGCCCTGGAGAGCTTGCAGAGCACTGGGGAAAGGCAGGCAGAGAATTCCCTGCTAGCAGCTTCTCTGTGCCTGGGAAGCACAAGTGTTCACATTGCTTCGCAGAATCGCGTTTGTGCAGAAAACACTAACACTTGTTCAGAAGGAAAGAAAGCACAGAGCCCCACATTTTATGTTGCCCTGGAGAGCTTGCAGAGCACTGGGGAAAAGCAGGCAGAGAATTCCCTGCTAGCACCTTCTCTGTGCCTGGGAAGCACAAGTGTTCACATTGCTTCGCAGAATCGCGTTTCTGCAGAAAACACTAACACTTGTTCAGAAGGAAAGAAAGCACAGAG